>JAVQJF010050690.1:0-26533 GCA_036023855.1 Gadopsis marmoratus | reverse complement strand
CCCCCCCCGCACACCCAACACGGCAGAGACACTCTATCATTTTTGTCGACCGAGGACTCAAGTGACATGTTATCCTTAGAAAAACAAGCGCTCTAAATTGTGTATAAACTTTGTGTGCTGATCTTTTTGTAGGATTATGGTGTCAGACATGTCACTTACAATAACTGGAATAAGACTTTTCATCTGTACGTGTTGGATCTGTATAATATTCCAATAAACACTACTACCAAAGAAATCTCCACAAAAATACATTTCATTTTACAATAGTGCCTGGTTATCTGCTGTACGTTGGTACGCATGGCCCTGACCAGGATTCTGGTCTGGAGTCTGAATTTCCCCTCTAGCAACCAGCACCCTAAAAAATGTTTATTTAATTTGCTTTCTAATTTAAGTTCTTCACTTATCCATTAACAATCTCTTGACTCTGCAGTTCCCCTCAGCTGTACAGAGCATTTTTTAAATTCTTTTAGCTCATTATTTTGGTTTTCCGTTCTGCAACTTTACTGTTTTTGTTCACTCTCAGTGGTTTCATAGCCTACAGGCAGCTAGTGAAAATAAAAACCCACCCAGTTAGCGACTAGCTGGTGAAGTAAATGGAGCATTTTGCAGCTGAAGAACCAGATATTTCCCTTGGAATTTAGTGGAGACCAAAAACAGAGTTGAAAGGAGAGTGAACACTGGACTTACATTCATCAGGTGGTCTGAAGCACGGCTTCCAAATCAGTGCTAATGTTGCTCCGAATCTGTTAGCCACATAAACTTAAACTTAAAATGGTGATGGTATGTTGATGTCGTAGACTGTATAAAGATGGACGGCATGTCTTCACTTCTTCCCACTGTACAAATATGAAGCCAAAACGTCACACGCATGGCCGTTGCCATCTTGTGCTCGTGACTTCATTTGCAGCCAGAGTCTGCGCAGTAGTGATCGTATCGAGTTCCTGCCCAAACACCCGCCTGAACCAATCGCTAGCGCGCGCACAGTTGGTCAATCATGACATCACACCCCCTTTTTATAGCAATAACTAAGTAAAACCAAACTTATCAGAAAAATGAGCACTTGAACAAACACCAGCACGATCAGTTTGGCCCATTTCCATCTTAACATGCAGTTTACAATATGGTTGATGTTGTTCCTGCAACCCAACATGTTGGCCAAAAAAAATGTTATTTTAGTTTTAAAGATATTGAAATAAAATCACAGGTAATTTGTTGCAGAGTTTTAACTCCTCTTCCGGTTGTGTCAGATGCCAAATTCCCAGGCACTACGAGGACATGACCTCAGTGGTAGCCACGACTCTGACTGTATACTGTATGTTGATGAATTGAGAATAACCATGCAATTAATGTACCGGTATATATATATACATATTTATGTACAGTTATGTTGTATACTAGAAGATGCTAAAAGTTTGTAATCCTACAGCATCCTAGCTAGTTATTGCCCTATACATGTAAATAATGTGAGATAATTTGTGTTATTTTCATGTTCGTGTGCAAAGTGTGTGAAGATGAGCGTATGAATACGGTGATAGCTTTATCAGTCACACTCTTATCCAACTATAAGGCTTTTTTCTTTAACTCGGTAATACACCTTTTCAACAAATCTCTCATTTACTGGCACTGCACACAATCTATATTTTATTCTTCTTGGACAACAGCAATCGTTGCAGCAATCGATTACGAGACGTCATAACTGTGTTGCTCCTGAACCGTATCCTGTGGATTACTTTTGTACAGGCAGCAACGGACCTGCGACTTTTCTGCTGGTTGGCGATGTGTCTTTAAAATGTCTATAATTCCTATCAGCCTCACTGCATGTTGTAATGTAAAAAATCAATTGCTAGTTGCAGACTTTAGCGAGAAAACCCTTTTTCTTTTTCCAACACCAGCTGTTCATTCCCACGCCACTCTGCGACTCTGTAAATGATTCGTCCAGATACGAGTGGGTCTATGTTGGAATTGACTGTGCTGAGCTATAAGAGCTTTGAGCATGAACCCCCCCCCCCGGTACTTGTTAGCTGGCATTTCAGAGTGAAACACTGACTCATTGCTGTCAATATGGCAAGTCTGTTCACCGCTGTGGCCCTGCTGGCTGTGTTGTCCGGTGGGTTGTGTGAGGAGGAGAAAGCCTTCTTGCAGAGAGCTGGTGTGGCCTTTAACAGCAGGCAGTACAGATCTCTGCTCGCTGTGAACAACGGAGAGAGGTTTGGGAACTGGACCTGGCCCGAGATGTGTCCTGACGACTTCTTTGCTGTTGGCTTCAGTATCAGGGTAAAGATACTGACTCTTTCATTATTACAAATATTCGATTAAATATAAACCCACTGTGTCAAGGCAAAGCAGAAAAACAAGTCTGACCTAACTGTTTTTTAAGCCCAGTTCAGTTCCGAATTTTGCTTCTCACGAAGTGCACTGGCTGATTAGATGAATCATGTTCTCCATTTAGTGAAATAAACAACGGTGGGAAAATGCACAGAGCGGGCAGATATAACTCATAACTCCAAAGCATTTATTTCTACTTGTAAAGGTTGTCTCTTTCTGTCAAACAGTGTTTTGCAGTGAGAGAACACTGATCTGACAGCACAGGTGTTACAAATCAAGGCAATCGACATGAGGCCAATTGATGTTCATATAGGTGATATTTGAATCTTTTTCTATTTACATATATATGCTTGTTTATATACCAATGTTATATAATATCTATGTTGGAGCTCATCACTTTTGATATTGTAAATAGTGACTTGTAGTCATTAGAATGAAATGGACTTTCTTTCACCTTAAACCTTTAATCCAAGCTTCTTCCATGCAGATATAGATTTGTGTTTTGTGAATTCTTTCTCTTGCTTAAATGTTGGATGTATTTTTTTTTTTTTTTTTTTGGCTTTCGTCCTGTTGATTTGTGCTCGTTTTCTTGCTTTCCATTCTGCCTCACGCCGATTGCCTTGATTCGGATCACCTGCCCTGGTCAGTTTAAATACCAGTCGGGTGGCTGTTGTTCTGATCCTGAAGCAAAGCTAAGAAACAGAACACACAGATGATGATAAGTGTTTTTCTGAAGTATAAATATATAGATCAAAGTTATGGCTACTGTACACCTTCCATTCTTTAGATAATCAAATATATATTTAAAAGTCACATGACCACAGCCAGGTCAGAAAGTAGTATACAGTAGTGTATTAGAAATACTCTAGCAGTATATACAAGTACACTTTTATCTTTTGTGCTTAATTTAAAGCATATTGACGTGTACTTTCCTCTAAATAGATGTCATTCAGTTCAGTTTCAATGCATATATGTACATATATGTACATTAAAGGAGCCAGGAAGTGATCATTTGCTAACGCGATTTCAATGTAAGAGAATGGGGGACAAAATGTACAGTTCTTGTTCTTTTGAAAAATGCACAAATCAAATCTTAAAATCATCTTCAAACATCCTCTCTGTGTTACTGCACTGCAGCTCAGCAACAACACCAACAAGTGAAACACAAAGAGGTTATTTATACTAAAAAGATTAACGTGATTGGGCTAACGCAGACTGCTGAAGCCTCATGTTTCTCAAAGCCTTAAATTTCAGCTGAAGTTTAGAATGCATTTCTGCACAGAGTGAGGACTGTGAATTTGGTCTCCCATCCTATATTATATATCCTTACGTTAGGAAGAGCTCACTTCACAGCCGATATGGAGGGGAGGAACAGATACAGCAAGCAAAACCTGTTACAATGTACAAATAGGTATGTGGGTTTTAAGATGGACTTGGAAAAATGTGAACCTATCCTTTAAGGTGGCTTAGAGAGGAGGACATTTATTAAAACAAGCTCCAGTCGCTAGAAACGCAAACATAATCTTCACAGAGCTGCGAAAGCAGCATTTGAAAAATAATCCTTTGTGTGTGTGTGTGTTGCCTGCAGAACAATTCTAACTCACTGAGATGAAATCTGAATAAAAAATACAAAATCTAACCTGATCTGAACTCTCACACCAAATGTAGCAGCTGCTGCTTTGCCAGAATCAGATAACACTAACAAGATAACAAGCTAGTTTGACCGGAGCTGTTGCTGCTTCTGGGAACTTTATTCTGTTTCCTCAGGTGGAGCCTAACCAGTACGCGGCGGATGACACCGCCCTGAATGGGATCCGCCTCATTTGCGCCAAAGATGGGAGCCGAAGCTTCCTGTACTCTATTGAATCCCACACCGGCTAGTAAGTCGCCCACAATGGTACCACCTTCTAATACGGCAATGGCTTTGTTATACAGTATCATTTATTAATGCTTTATAGATCAGTTGTATGCCCATTGACAGGCGCTATCCTTTCTTTTTGGTAAGAATTCACATATGAATGTTGGTAACCTCTTAATAAATGCTCATAGGGTTGTCACTTTCTAAAAAGTCAGCAGTTATACATGTCATTACATAAGTCATTAATACGGAGTTTTTATCATCAAATCTGGAATTGTGTTAATAAGTTGTTGATAAATTGGTTAAATGCATTTTGTCCCAGATAGTCTGTAGCCCTTTTCTAGAATAATAATGATGATGATTAGAAACTTTATTCATACCACCCCTATTTAAAACAACATTAGAAAGTTTTAACAACCTAACTATCACAAATCACCACCAGAATAACAGCACAGAGAACAAAATAGCATAAAATACCCTCAAATACAATAAAATAAGAATTAAAACAAATTAAAAAGTGATTTAAAAGAAGTTATTAATTATGAGAAGCTATCGAGTTTTCACAACCTGGCAACCCAACACTTGACATGTAAAGTATTGGTAAATGACTTATCAACCATCAATAAAGACATTACTTGCAGCTATAATCAACATTTACAATAGAACTGATTGGCTGATCAGCAACTCTCAAGCTAAAGCTTCTGTATCCTCAGACATTTTAGGTTCAATATGTCCCACGTTGATCTTTTTATTAGGGAGTCGGTACTCAGCAGGAATGTTGGACATTAATGAACATATCAGTAGAAATACTTTCCTTCACCCTCTCTCAGCATGTCTGCCACTTACGCTGAAGCGTTGTTTATCGATGTCTTTAAATATGCAGCTGTTTGTTGCTGTGGCCTGGATCTATCTTGTGGAAGAGATCCTTGATTGCAGTGGGACTAACCTGGCTGTAGTAAAAAGGTTAAACAGGAAAATGGATAAATAAAACAGGTACTTTGAAATAAGCATAAAGATGGAGCCTGGCAGTTTCCCATGATGTTCAGAGGGGAAATGAAAGCGCCACTGCTGCCAGGATTGCAAATTAGGTGCTCAGATGCTGAAATATCTTGACATCCCTCCAGTGTTTCCAGCCTTCATCTTGGATCTTTTCCTGATTTCCCCTCCCCCACCTACTCTCCTGTTTTTCCTTCTCTCCTGTCCAGCTTCGGCGACTGGTCCCAGCCCCAGTACTGCCCCAGTGGTATGCTCACCTCTTTCCAGATCCGCGTGGAGCCCCATAAGGGTCTGTTTGGTGACGACACGGCCGTGAACAACATCAAGTTCCGCTGCAGCAGCAACCCGACGCTGGAGGGGCCCGGCGGGGACTGGGGAGAGTACGGCCACTGGAGCCAGATGTGTCACGACGGAGGGATCTGTGGCATCGAGTCCAAGATGGAGGAATACCAGTATGGCCTGGACGACTCCAGCCTCAATGACGTGCGCTTCCATTGCTGTGCCAAGCCTCAGCAGGTAAGACAAACGGAAACCAAAGGGCATAAGCAGCTGACACATCCACACAAGGTACAGAATGTTTTCAGAGACTCTGGATGGCTTTATTTTGGTTTATTTGAGCAAGTGAGAAGAATTTAATTCCAGATGGGGTGGCACCAAGGCACACCAAAATTGCCTGGCAGTGTGTGAAAAACTGTGACCCTAAACTTGTACCCTAACCACAAACACAAGCGCAGACGTTGCTAAGAAGAGGGCTGGACTTAAAGTCACAATGAACTTGTTTGTATCCATAAACACAACCGGAGTGGTGTTTTAAGTGTTTTTCAACCTTCCAGACAATCGAGAGGCCTGAGGATTTCTCATTAACTTGCAAAGTTTTGATGATGTCATGAGATCTTCCCAGATGATGAAGATGGAGGTCTGGCTGGGTTTGGAAGGGTTCTGGTATATTTCATGAATATTAGCATTAGCAGGTTAGACCGGAAACACTGACACAGGTTATGCTACAGCCAAGTTATTCAAATGTAAAACGTGTGTCTTGAATATTGCAGTCATGTTTGCTAATAATAAAATTTCAAGACTTAACCTGGCTGACTTGCTAATGCTGCTTTGTGAAATACCCACCTGGCCTTGACACATGCATTTCAGCCGTATTGAAACAAAACACCAAATATTATTGTGGTAGTGTGTTTCTTTTTATTATTATGTTATTGTGTATATTATTAATTTTCATCTTAAAAAAGTACAGCTTGGAACCTTGGAAACAGCAGTTGGCACAGTCTCACCTAAAGGTCCATTTAGTAGCTGTTCAGGAGCTTTTAGTCACATCACATGATCTTCATCAGCACAGAGTTTGCCTAGTTTCAATGGAAATGTAGACGCTCAGATTTCCATCTTTTCTTTCCGAGCACTTTAAGGACTTCTTATCCATGTTGATGCGGGATGTACAATTTCTGTCTGTTTGACATTTGAAGGTATAAGAAGTCTGAATATAAAGAATATATTTCATATACTCTTTCTGTGCCAGCTACTCATTGCTGCTTATGAGCTTCTTGTGTGTGATGTTTTTTTCTATCGACAGTGATCGGCAGGTGAACATCGAGCAGACCTGAGCAGTTTGATCCGTCTCCAACAACCTGAACTCAACGATGGCAAATAATAAAGAGCTCTTTTAAATTGCTGCTGTCTCTTTAATGATTTCCCAGAACCTGAAGGTCTTGATGTGGAAAGTGTCAGTTCCTTTTTTAAGAACTTGCATACAGAGAAGTCTACAGGAAAAAACTGGCAGTTATTTGTCAAAACATCCGCTCTCTAAACAAAGTTGAGTGGCACCTTCAGCAGGAAAAACAGAAAGATGAAGCCGCTTCAAATCAAGCCCTCGTCTGAAGAGCCACTTTTTTTTACCTCACGCCATCCCCTCATCATGGCTCATCAGCACGAGAGCGGCATGTTTTCATATCCTGTCTAATGAACCAATAGGCAGAGTCATAACAAGCGTGAGCTCCAAACAGAGACGCTGACACAGGCTTTTCCCAGAATTCCCGCTGGATCTGAGGTAATTAAGAAATGACAAGAGAGGGGATAGGAATTAATTTACAGTTTAAGGCCTGACAAAGGTTGATAAGACGACGACGGGCACACACGGAGGTAATTGTGTTAATTAATCGGTGAGTAGTTAATCTGCTAACACAGCGTGTGTGCGGAGGGTTGGGGAGGGAACTCGAGGACCTTATCAAACACTGCGCTAATGGTTTTCAGAAGACTTTGCAAGTCAAGACAAAGTGATTATAGTCTTTAACACACAGCTACAGAGTGCCTCTCTTTTATGGTAATTAATACACTCGTGCTGACCTCATATCCGAGTTCAAAGTGTGCTTACTGGAGTTAGATGCTCAAGTGCACTTGTTGGTCTGCTTGGAAAAATGGATATGCGAATGTCAGCAGGGGGAGGGTTGACAGAGAAAACAGCTCATTTCAAGTTCAACACAACAAATCCATCATTTGTTTTTTGTCTCCAAAGTACAGACAAAAGCCTATTGAAGTTCTGAATGCCTCAAGGTGTCATATTTAAATTGCTTATTTTGCCTGAACAACAAACCCAGCTGACTCACCGATGTGACAGTTATTACAAATGCAGCCTGTGCAGCCAAACCTGGTTAAAACCCACAGAACGTTTAGTCAAAGATACCAAAAATATCAGGCTGAATTTTAGGAGAATGTATATAAAGGAGTTTTGTGTTTAAATATTTCACTCAGTGTCAAAATAATTTAGCTTCTTTTATGTATATACACAGTAAAATCTTTATTAAATGATGTATTTTTCATGTATATTTTATTTATTTAGCTTTTGTCCTAAAATCAATTTTATTGCATTTTCATCTCTTCTTAAAGTTTTTTTTGTTTCTGTTGTTGTTATGGTCTACACATGTTGTGTCTTACTAACTGCACTTACCTGTATGATGCTGTACAAATACAGTTTGATTTGCTTCAGCAAAGAGATGGAACAAGCTGATACATTGAATATGTGATACTGTCAGACAGTGGAAAGAATTTATTTTTAATAACCTTATTCTACGCAAAGGATTATTCCACTTCCATGAAGTTGGGGGTGACATGCGATAGAAAAAAGATTGGTGTAAAGAGGCGAGATATCCTGACTTTTATAAGTCAATCATAAAAAATGCTGGATTAGACATTAGGGAGGTCTATTTGACTGCACGTGAGGCCTTGGACAGCCACTAGATGGCAGTGCTATGCAAAACACCAGAAACAATAACTTTTATTACATGGCACATTTAATATAAACATCTTAGACTAATTTTATGGGTGTAATGAAATCTGGATCAATCAGTTCAACATTGAACACCTAGCACAGCCATGCAGCTCCACCTCTTAGAAGCTCTCAGGGCACGAAGGCCGAAAACCTGCATTACATCAGCGTCAGCCCCGCCCTGTGTGCGCTGTTATGGCCTCCTGTACCTCAATAATGAAAATATTTATTTATTTATTTTCACAGAAGGAACTTAATTATTCAAAACACGCTGCCCTCAGGAAGTTATGTATCAGTACCTCTGGGTGCTACAGTGGAACCTCTAGGTTTTGCACCGCCCTGGGTCATAAGTTTAATGTCCAAACCACAGGCTCAATGATTTTCTGACCAGCTTAGAGGCTCGCCAGCGGCCCCCAGTCTGCCTCACGAGCCATCAGCGCCTCTTGTAGCGAGCAGAATGGATGTGGTTTTGGTTGAAGGCAAAGCCCTCCTCCCAATAACCTTTACGCTCCCTTGGGCTCCCGAGCTCATGATCGATCACACCGGCTTTGTCGACTCAACTGTAAATATACTTCTGTTCACACCGTAGGGTTATTATCATGGGTGAAGTATTGATGCATGAGGGACAGTTTTGGGGCTGAATGGCATTGTTGTGATGCGAGGGAGAAATGAATGGTATTGCTGTGGCATTAGGGTGCAATAACTATAAAGTTGATGTAAGGTTTCCACAGTAATGAAGGTAATAACCAGATGGTGCAGATTTAAAAAACCCCCAACCCAAAATGACTTCTTTTCTCTTAGCGAAAATAGTGATTTGGGGTCTATAAGTCGCATTTCCCTGCTGCATTCTGCTTCTCTTTTTATTTTCACTGTGTTCACTGGACTGAATGTGTCATTCCATCATTCAGTTACTTTCGGTTTGTCTCCCAGGGCGGCAGGGACTGTCCTTGTTTGGTGCTACAGCACAACATTTCTAAGGACTAGTGTGTGCTGACCCTCAAGGTCGCAGGTAAGCCAGTGTTGGTCATCCATAATATCAGACTTCAGTCTCAGTCTCTGTCTTGTCAGTTTTTTTTGGCAGACTGGAAAGGCTGATCTCAGTTCCCCATAGAGGTGCAAAATAAATAAGTAATGTAATTTACAAGTATAGGTAATACTTATCTTCCGTAGTGTGACGTTGCAACCGAGCACCCTACTTTTAGAGGTGTAAAGGTGTGGATCATTCATACGGAGTTATCTTTTACAATTCTGCAAGTATTCTTTGATTGTAATATGACTATAATTTCTTTCTCTGAGTTTTTGACCTGATTTTGCTAAATAACACAATCAAATGTGTTGTTTTCTGTACATAGTCACATTTTCAACTTCTCTAAATCCAAATCACAGTGACTGCAGTTACATCAGTCTCTTATTGCGAACAGTAGTAAAAATAGTATGAACAATATTAAATGGTCCCTGTTTTTTTATTTGTGGACTCAATTTTGCATTTGGACTTGTCTCAGACTCCACTAAATCCCTGATTGCTGGAGGTATATGCATCTGTGCACATTTTTCCTCTTCCATCTGAAAGAATTAAACCACATTAATCTGCAGACTATTGTCTCTCTGTGCAACCTCTTATTAAATCCCTCCATTTCCTGGAGGGCTTTTACTTTGAAACCTTGAATCCAACAGGCGGGTTGTTAATCAGAGCAGCAGACCGGCTGAGTGTAACATCGTGCTGTGGACGTAAAACTGAGATACAGGTGACTCCTTCACAGCTGGACGATGAGAGAAAGGACGACATGAAAACAGAAAGCATGACAGTAAAGCACGAGGGTCAGAGTTGGCGTTGGCTTCAGGAGCTGCAGTTCAGGTTCATGGGTCATATCTAGAGCTAAACCATAATTCCAGAGAAAGCTTAGCACTTTTAATAGCAGCAGCCTCAGCAAACAGACATTGTATTCCCTTTGACACAAAAGAAGCCAGGACATGTGTACACATTAAATATAAATCATTTTATAATATACAAATTGTACAGATGTCATGAACAATAGGAATGTGGACATACTCGGGATAGCAAAGATAAAGAATACTGTTTCTTTCTCGATAGCAAACACTGCTATGCAAGTGACATCAGCACATGATCAAAGATACTCAACATTCAAGATGGCAGCTGGGGTGATAGAAAACTAACATCAGAGACGAAAACCAAAGAATACATTTTCCAGAGGCTGTGAGCAAGCTAAAGTGACACGCGAGAAAAAACAAAAATGACGGCATCCTACTGTATCACGTTCTGTCATTTGTACTCGGCCCATTTCACATCGTACTAGCACACAGGAAATGAACCATTATGTTTTTTTTATTTTTCTTTTGGTATTTTTTTTACAGCATTAACAAGAACGATTGCACCAGCGCCACGACTGAGGCTCAGAGACAATTATGCTGGTATAAGACAGGAAACAATATATTACTTTTTTCTTTTTTTTTTTTTTTTTTACAGGAATGGGTAGAGGGCTGAAGTCGTCAGTAGTCAAAGGTCTCCTTCTTTTCATGGACGGCTACGTTTACACGGTTCAGCATCGTTTAACTGATGAAGTGTCAGATCCTGCCTCGCTTTTTGCTCCCTATCTGTGTTTTTCTTTTTTTTGTAGTACCAGACCAAAAAAAAAACCAAAAAATCACAATTACCCACAGTCCCTGGAGTGTTCTCATGTCAGAGGTTAGACTGCCATGCAACCAGTCAGCCCTTATCAGGAGAAGACTGGGCCCTAAAGGCCGTGGCCTCAGGTAGGACGGACGCAGGGCCGGCTGTAACCTTTGTCAAGGTTACAATCGTCCATGTTTGTGGACGTCCAACGGAAATGTAGTGGGAGTCGAAAAACAGTCATATCACATGAGATCATCTTGCCGCTTAAGTGATTTTCCAAACTCTGCTCTTCTAGATAAAGTGGAATATGATCTGCCTGTTTTTACAGGATGCCAAAGGGGAATAAATGTCACAGTTTCAGGTAAAAAAAAAATGGACAAAGGCAGGAATACCGAAATAAATTCATATTCATAAAACAGATGACAGTTAAAATGTTTATCTCGACGCTTGGGGGAAAATGATGAAACTGATTAAATCTGGCGAAAAGTAAGTTGACCAGGATCCAGCGGGGACATTTCTCAAATATTCATAACAATCTCGTCAGCTATCAAAAGGTGTCTTTTTGGTATTGCCTTTCATAATTCATATGTGTCACATTCAGACAAACGTGTGAAAGTGGCAGCTGAGTCTTATTTGCTCCCCAGCAGCTCTGACGCAAGAGGCAACATAATATATTTCTCGAATACAATAAGCGCTTATTAAAGCTCAAACAGCCGAAATCTAAAAGCAGACGAGGGGATGAAGTAAAAGACAAAAAAAAAAAAAAGAATACACCACAGAGAATATTATGATATGAATTCATATCTGAATTAAATACCAGAGTGGTTATTTGTCATGTGCTCGTGCAAACTCCTGTGTACAGCTGTGGAAAATCCATTCTGGCTCAAATATGACCTTTGACCTCGTCTGCCATTAGCGACGACCTCATGATCACGGGTCTGGGCTTCGTCATAGCAGAGGGCGAGAGGACAAGGAGCATATGTTTCGGGGGGGGTCACATATACGGCGACCCCTTGGTTTAAAACCAAAACAACAGCCCTCGGGAGGTAGCTCGAAGCGTCAGTCAGAAATACATTTTAGCACGCTTTAGCGGAACAGCAGAGGCGACGCGAAGTCACCGTTAAATCTCGTGACTTAAAAACAGAACATGCCCAAAACATATTACCTTCATATAGACAAACACCTCAAATCTTGTCTCCCCCTCGCTCTGAATTCTAGTATTAAAACAGGGAACAACAGCTTCAAAATACCAACACTGACTGTAGCAAAACGCTTCTGTTGGACCATGACAAACATATAACACTTAAATCACCATTGTGCCTCTAAAAAGACATTTCTAAAAGCAGATTGTGGGCCATTTACAGTACAGTAATAAGGCTAAACTGGTCACAGTTTTTATATTCTACTCTACACAAAAACACTTGCCATTTTACATTGAAAGAAATCTCAGCGGCGGGTGGATTAATTAAGGAGAGCACGTATTCAGCATAATCGATCTTACTTGTGTGTATTTGAAGACTTTCATTCCCCAAAAAAGGAGACATTTCTCTTGACCAAGGTATCATCTAGTCTCATAAAACAAAAGATCCAAATTATGACAAATTATAGTCTGTATAAAGCAGGACAGCAGGTACTTTAAGTTCTCCGAATGCGAATATTTGAATAAATAGGGTTTTCTCACATATTGTATGATGAAGCGTGTGTAATTTCCTCGCTAAATTTAGCCTTTTTGACACAAAGTTACACAAAGTCCTCAGTGCAAATGATTGCCTATGACATCACCATTAAATCTGAAGGCTATTTGCTTGACGTGTCGCGGTGTTTTGCTGTCAATACCTCCCCCAATAAGTGACGCCCATTATAAATGCATGATTCCTGACAGATACCCCACTGACAAAATCCATTAGTGCACTAATGAGAGCTCTACACCGTGAGCGTCGCCACCTTCCCCCTCCCCCACCCCTCTTTTCTAAAATGGAAAGATACACGGTGCAATGAAACTGCACATTATGACTTGGTTATTGTCAGAAATTATGTCTCGTAAGAGGTGCTTAAAGAGCTGGAGGTAAAATAATGAAGGAAATCTCGATGGGAAATGTGGGACGCAAACTGCCGTTACTTTAAACGAGCCTATTCATTTCTTTTATTTGATTCTCTTCTGCTCCGTTCGCTCTCAACCTCCATTTCCTTGCCTCAATTTTACCCTCTCGATCTTCAGTTTTGGTCTCGGTAAACAACAAGGCTCGGTCCTGGTCCTGACCCCACGGCGTAACTTTGCTTCCAAACACTGACGAGCGCTTCTGTTTGTGGCCATTGACCGGAAATGCAGTTAAACATTTTGCACACGTTTGCGCGGAAATGAATCCTCGGTCCTGCATGTGAACGCTAACAAGGTGCACCTCAGAATGAGTTCTGCCCTTGAGCTGCAAACGTTCAGCTGGATCCCACATCCTTATCTGACTTGGCTTTGAATATGTGAACATTCTGTATGCAAGGTGAGCTTAGCACACCGCACCAAAGAGTGATTATCGGCTCTCTTTGAAGCTCTTGACGGCTTAGAGCTCAGCGTAAACAATTATCTCTTCACCCTACTTTGGATTGCCTGTCGCAACAAACGCCTTTCCCATCACCTCTACCGGCTTTCTCCTCCAGGTTCGCTCCACATCGCACCTACTGTGGTGCGCAGAACGGGGGAATGGGAACTGAAGATACAGTCTGCGATCACATAAGGCGCTTTTCTGATATTGTCAGTCGTGTGGATGAGGAAGGTCTGTGTCCTGTCAAGAGCTGTCTTGCCTTTTCTCAGCTCCACAAACTGAGAAAAGCTGCTCCACTCTTAGGTGAACGTACACCTTGTAACAGGTGCTATATCTAGGGAGACCTATGAGGACTTATGCGTTGCCAGGTTTCTCAAACTGTTCTTTAATAACAAGCAGAGAACTTCCTTTGATCCATGATTATTTAAAAAGAAACCCATCGCTGCTGTTCTTACAGTTCATCTAACAAACCCTAATTCGAGAGGTTGACAGTTGACGTCAAACTCTGCGTCTGCTTAAAGGCCTGGTCACACCAGAAAGCGGCACAGTGTAATTTATCCACATAGCTTTGTGAAACTGGTGGTTTTAGAGGCTTGGTGACATAGTGACTTCGTTGGGCTGTTAAACTCCTGTATCTGCTGAGCTAACTGCTAACACGCTAACATAAGTCAGTCTCGGTAGCTCTCCTACATTTTCTCTGCACTGGGCAGTTCTCTCTGATGTACGACTACTCCCTCATAATCGTCCGCACACCGACCACCTTTTTGTGGAGCAGTTTATACTCTTAAAGGAAGAGGTTAAATAAAAAGTGGATGGTGCAACAAAGCCAACAAGCTATGTTAGCCTCCATTCTGACTCTCTCGAACACTGTCAAGACTGCTTGCTCTCGGTCAACGGTGCAAATTCACGTGTCAAAGTTGTGGACAAAACGATTCACACGAAACCCACAAATTTGAAATGCCTATATTTGAAATGATGGTGTGAACAGGCCTTTAAACTGTTTCTTATTCTTCTGAAGTCAAAGAAAATCATGCCCAATCAGATCATGGCATCATTGTAGATTTTCAATCCCTCTGTTGATCTTCATTCAGCCATTCCAGTGTTTCCTCGTTGACAATCCTGCACCGACATCTCCTGTCTTGGATATGTACATTCAGTATGTGTGGTTATACATTAGGGCTGATGTCTGCAGCTACATGAAATCGTTCTGTAGCGATACTGTGACAGGTTGCGGGGGAATTGTCTATGAAACATGGTGGGTTTGGAGAATGCTGCAGCGATGGGGATCAAAGCCCCTTTAATTTGGATCAGGGGCATCACTGTGAACCAGTTCTTAAGATGGGGATTTTGAGAGGTAGGGCGGGGAAAAACCTTGACTTGGACTACTTGGGGCTACTCGTGAGTCTCCTCTGGGCTTTGATTAGTTGGTGTGGCTTGTGAATCTGCCACAATCTCCTTGGCGGTGACCTTCGCGCCTGCTGGCTCTTCTATCTTGCCTTTGATCTTGTTCTCTTCGCCCTCGTCCTTCTCCTCATCCGTCTCGACCCCGTTTTCAATCACAGCCTCAACTTCTGCTACGCCCACTTTCTTCTTTTCTTTGGTCTTGCTCCGTGTTTCAACAGCCGCAACGATTTCCGCCGCTTCCTGCATCTTGTTTTCTAAAGGCTCTCCGTTCTTTTTTGATCCCCCTCCATCCAGCTCCATCTTTTCCTCTCCCTCTTCTTCTGTGCCGTTTTCTGCTTCTATGTCTTTTGTCTCTGCTCCTCCATCTTTCTTTTCCACAGTCTCTATGCTGATGTCAATCCCATCATCAATCTTTGTCTCTTCCTCACACCTCACCTCCCTTTCTTTCGATGTCTCACTTTCTATGTCTGTCGCGTTCACCCTTTCATCCCTACTCTTGTCTTCCTCCTTTTCCTTTTCTTTGTCATCAAGAATCTTGGGATCCTCTTCATCCTTCTCGTCTTTTGTTTTTTTCTTCTTCTTGTTCTTTGCTGCGTCTTTGACGCAGTTCTTGTTGGACTTGCTTCGGGGCTTGAAGATCAATTTCTGAAACATTCGAAGTTTATATTAGCACGTTAGTGGAATGCATTGTAACTCTTCAAATATGCTTTTGGGCTCAAAGCAGTATGCGCAGACTTAATTAACAATGGATCACAGTGGATCTAATATTGCACTAGGATAACAAGGTAATTCAAATGAGTCCCATTGATGCTGAGAAGGAAATTGAGGCCATTTTGAGGGGAGTTATTGGTGCCTCAGGGCTTGCAGTCTGACCAAACAAAGAGGCAAAAATTTAATGCAATATGTCCTCAATTACTTGAACAACTTGTGCCGGGTTCTACACACTGCTGGGATATAGAGAACCGAGATAAACTGCAAAGAAACGGACAAGAAAATCTTGTTAACGCTAGCAATTCCCTGAGTCTTAGGGCCTATTTGTTGTCGTGATGGCAGTTTAAATTCGGGTCACAGAAAGTGTCAACATGGATTCATTCCACCGTGGTCAAAGGTTAGCTTTAGAGGTTATCACCACTATTCAGGGTCGCCAAGAAAGCATTACCAACCCCGCATCCCCAAACAACACATTTGTCTATTGCAGAAGAATCGCTGATTTCTCAAACAGAGAGGAGGCCGCTCACATTTGTCCAGCGCTGTTTGTGTGTTTGGCTACTTAAAAACAAAAGCTGTGGAGTTGGAGGTGGCAAAAGGTGATGTTGGCCTCGGATATATGGTGAGCAGGTGACCACACGTTATCCAAGAAACACAGACAGAAATGTGAGGTTGTGTACCTTGGATTCCCTCCTCTTTCGGCCCAAGACGGGTCTCTGCAGGAAAACAATCTGTTTGGTGGACAGACTTCCATCACTGAAAGTTGAGGACAGAGAGAGAAGGGAAAGAGGAGAGGAAGTCAGCAATTCAGCAATTTAATTTCTTTAATCAAACACGTTTTTGGTATTAATTTGTTTAGAAATGGTTAAAGATAAAACAGGAGTAAACGGGAGATGGAAATAAGCGTTTCCCACTTGCTCTTCAACATTTAATCATTTAGAAAAACAGATTTATTGTTTCCTTTTGCTTTGTGCTTGAAACATCGCTGCAGAACTCCGATGTAAATATATATAATTCATTGGAGTTCAATCCTGGGATAACACAAGAGTGATCCACACTCTTTCTGACCTTCCATCAAGATAGTCAAATTATTGCTGGCCACTGCTCATGCTTCACACTCGTATCTGACAGTTTAAGGATAGGCTCACATTTGTGGCCCAGCCTCTTTACTGCAGCCATCTGTCAGATCCATCCGGCCCCCTTTCCCCCCTTGAGCCTTGCAAGGAAACTGATAACTCGCATGCAAGGAGGCAAATTTGGAGGTTTGCCTGAATGTCTGTGTACAACTTATGAACCTCTTCTCAGCTTCTCGGAACATGTATTTCTTCTCTTTTCCCTCAATTCCCCAAATATAATCCTCCATCCCATGCACATGTCGCACCCCTGTGTTCTGCAAAGGATAATCTGCACTCGCGCTGACAGATTAATCGTGGCAGGAAATGCAGATTCATTTCTGAGTGGGCTTCCTGTCTCTCACACTCACTCCTTCGCCTGCTCAGCTTTGTCATGCACAGCCCGTTTGGTAGTCCAGTGTGCTGTCAGTAACTAGCTCCCCACTCTGTTTAACCTCTCTGCTTTTATCTCCTGTGACAGACACATTTGTGACAGTTATTGTTTGTTTCTGCTTTTATTCCTGCTATTTATCTTTTGCTGTTATTGGACATGGCTCAGGAGGAGATTTGTTGTCCTCTGCTGCTATATGACACAAGTTCAATAACACACGCATGCACACAAAGGTTATAATGCTGTGTAAAGTTAAGCTGACCGCTCAACCTTGCACATGAGAGATGGAGAGATGGCAGGTTTATGATCGCTAAAGAACCCTAAAACCCTGCTACAAATCTTCCCTTTCTCAAAATCTAATGGACTTGCGACTCCTCCAGCAGAAGGCTTACTATCTAAACCATCCAAAGCCCACCACAACTTCTATTTTCCATTACCTTCTTCCTTCCACCATTTATCCATATGCTATTTTCTAGGCTGTCAAGAATGCTGGATGGCTTCGTGTCGAATCAAAGCTGAAAACTAACCGGCAGAGTTCCCAGCAAAAGCCCCAGCCCATTTAGCCAGAAAGAAGTGGATGGCTTAGAAAATTACAGGCCTTTACTGAACCTACTCTAGGCTGTCAGTGTCAGCTGCACTATTATAACTTGAAGCCATATATAACAGCAATAGTCTGTGTGAATTTATGGATGAATGTACCTGTAAAAAGTCTTCCTCACACCTCTGCTGCAAACTGCCACTTGAAGTAAATGACACGTCAAATGCTGAACCCAACTATGCAATGATTAAGACTCTATAATGTATAATCACTATTTAGTCTCCGACAAATGTAGATACCTGCAAATAATTCACTAATTTGTCATAACCTTCCTAGTTGTGTGTTCACTTGTTCCATAGTTAATGAAGAGAAATTCACATTTACTGTAGTTAATGGCTCTAAAATGTAATTACCAACTACATTAATTGAATGCGTTGAACATGAATGCATGCTCTGAGACAGCTACATGAATTAATGTTGTGTGGAGAAGCTGCTGAGCACCAGTTAGCATTAATTTCAGACGCCTCTGAGATCACTGACACTTATCCGACCCCTCCAGATGAAGTGCAGTCTGCAAACCCTCAGACAATAAAGAGCGTGCATTTGCAAATTTGCTATTTAAGAATGGAGGAGCCGACGCTACGAAAACAAGTGTAATGAGTATTGCTAATCTGAAATAGATGATCAGCCATTATTTTGGTGTGCAGAATGTTTTCAAGGCAGGGCGAGAAATGAGCTCCGTCTTGTACTGTATCTAGGCCGACTCTGATTAATTAGCCATGTTGTGCTGTTGTGTTGTGGCATTTTGAGAGAGAGGAGAGAGGGAGGGAAGGTAGGAAAAACAACAAAGGATGAAAATAGAGAGGTAATTAATCAGCTATGGTGTGAAAGAGCAGCAAACATGCCCAGCTGAGGTGGGGGGCAGAGCAAACAATCGGTCAGCGTACTGATCATTAGTATGACACAACATTATATTAAAAAATAGTTTCACATTTTTCAACTCTGTCTTAAATCAGTACCTAAATGGCCTTATGTACATTCAAATTGGTACTGGTGCTGTAGTTGTTCTTCCTGTCTGTCACAAAGAAATCCCTTCCTAAAGCGAATAAACGTCAGTACAAACATGCATGCAAACGTGAGCAAGAGTCTGAGTTTGACAAATCAGGTAGTGATCCTCCAAAGTTGCAGGCTATTTAGTATGAAATTCCTTTGTGTGCTTCGTCAGACAATGTTTCCTTGCTGAGTCCTGACAGAGAGACAGGAAGTGGGGAGTTGACACTAACTTATAGAAGTAATTTTTGACTGGATTTTGTCTCGTATCACTCACACAGACATTGCTTTTGCTGTCTGTTTGTTGCCAGCAGGAACAGTTACAGTGACCAATTGCCCTTTTGAGTTTGAGTGCACATATGGGCATATGAGTATTAGGAAAAAATGCCTAATGCAATATGTGGGTGAACATAACATTGCATAATTACTATTCTGTCACCAGCAGTTGGTTTCAGTTGAGCATTATGTTGCTATAGCAGCCACTACTGGTAGTAACAGTTTAACTGACATTGTTACATCCGCCATTTTGTCAAATCTGTGACCAAGCAGTTATTAAATAATATTATCTTTCCTCAACTCCCCAAATGCCCCCTGCAGGTGCTCTTTTTCTACAGTTGCACTGTTATTGTTGTTGTGTAGAAGAAATCAGTTAACTGCTAACCAAGCTAGCCATTAGCTGTCTCAAGCTAACGTGTTGCTAATACAACATTCTAAGTGACTTTAATTACTGTTTTGCTAACTGTTACGTATTGCTGCGGTTTTTGCGTTTGCTTTGTGAACTCTATGTAAACACTATGTGTATTAGTAGATTAAATACTGTTTACTTCACACAAGGGCTTAATTTTGGTTTCACCAAATTGACAGCTATTCTATACTTTTGTGAATCCAGTTTCTTTGTTACTCTACTAATTAATTGTTACAATACCAATGGGTTTAACCCTTTAAAAAACAAATTATATACCATTACCAATTATTTAACACCTACAGTAGTGGTTTCTAAGACTCATTTGAAGAGAGCCTTACTCGACCACACTGCAGTGGAATATTTGACTGGTACGGCACATTATCAGCATGTTGAAGAACAACTTCTGTTTTCAAGTGAAGCTCCTGGGGGGGTGCCTGAAGAACATGCGAGGCCTTTGACCATAAGCGGATGTACACTCATATAGCAGCCATGAGTGATGAGTCAGCACCGGCTTAGCTGAGGAACCGTTACATTTCTGTGAAGAGATTTTCCACCAACATTCAGAGCTGCTGCACGGCTCGAAGCTCAGCCTAAATTGGAACAGATTTAGGTCAACATCTTCTAAATGCTGTCATATTTCTTTGAACAATAACTTGAACAGATAACGCGGGCATGTTATAATCTATACTGTGTTCCAGTTTTCACAGGAATACTGTAGCGTATATGGTAGGTAGTGCCTGCACTGTTTAATTTATTTTGGACATTAAGTTGTGCAATTACTCTTCACACAAATCCCAGTTTTCAGCTTCACATGTTTTTAGAAGCCCTTTGTGGGTCTTGTGTGTTGTCTCCCCGCAACAAAAATTAAAGCTGGCAGTAGTGACATTTTCCATTTTCATTTGTATTCACAGACCTTTTAACAGAAACAAAAGTCTATGCATGTGCTACGTGTGCTGTTACTTCAGTTTATATGTGACTATAAGTTACTTTGTTATTATCTTGTGAAAACCGTGCCTCTCCCAAATGTCAACTTTTTTATGTATTAAGATAAAGAGTCTTCTTTCAAGCTTGGTGACAGTGCATTCTTCGGATAATCCAGTGGGGCTTTAAATGATTCAGCAGCAGTGCTGGAACATAATAAAGTACATTTACACATTTAAGAACCGTACTTACAGTAAGTGCAGTTTTGAAGTACTTGTACTTTACTTGAGGGCTATTTATTCATATCAGTCACTGCATCCTTTTGTGTTCAATTTGTGCTTATTTTTGTTCTTATTTTGATATTATCTTCTATTTGATTTTTTAAAATTTATTTCTTAATGCATTTTTATGTTATATTTCCATTTTATAATCCTAATTGTACTTTTAAGTTTGCAGATTAAGATTTCTCGAACAAAGCCTATGAGCAGCTCCACTTTGGCCAGCTACAACATTAATATGCTGCTTACATGTTCATGCACCAGTGATACTTATCCAATAATATATAAAATAATTAGACAATCTGCATAATCAGTGGTTTTGATACTATAGGTGCATCTTTGCTAATAATGCATTTGTATTTAACTTAGTAAGTTTTTCCACATGACGAATACACATAAATGATAAGTGGTGCAGCTAATTAGTTTTAGAAGTCACATGATTAGTTAAATTGTGATCACATGTGTGTTCTAAATACTTTTAAAGGGACATTTATGGTTAATTGTAACACAAAGGCTTGGAGATGTTGTTGCTGCAATTCCCGCTGATTGCCAATAGAGGTCATTAGAGGTCATAAAAACAATTAAGATGCCTTTAATAGTGAAATGAGGGTCATTACCTGTTAGTCTTGATTACAGGAGTTGGCATCACACAGGTGAGTCTCCATCCATATGTGGCCAGGGACTGTAGAAGAGGAACATAATCTGCCTTCACCTGCAAACCCTGTGCAAAAAGCAAGATGTCCATTACAACCTACAGTCAAACCAAACAATGCTATAGTCCCCATTATCCTCCCTTTAAACACATACACAGCACAACAAACTGTATGCATGAATATTATGCAGCGGAGTGCATTCCCTACTGTGATTACAGCTGTGAGGCATTAAAGTATGAGATGCAATCATGTGCTGTCAGCATCACACACAAATGAAGAAACTCAAATCTAATTTAAAAAATACCTTCCCGTCTCAGATATGAGGGCTTTAATACAACGTATCTCTGCTGTGTATGAAGAAATGTACAGCAGAGACTAAAAACTGAAGCATAAATCAACTGCTACAGAAACTCCCTGGTTGCCATCAGCCAACGTGGCAGCCATCTCTATTCATGACATGTGTCAACACAGTAAGTCCTTACGCAAATAGAGTGCTCACGTGAAACTGCTCACTTTGTGGTAAACATTTTAATATGGTGTGTCTCAATGAGATCTTTAAATCATGGACATAACGAAACACAAAAATGTGTGTCTGTGGTTCAAACTGACATGTACACAGATTACTTAATGTAGTTTCAGAACGCACATACATCCTCTCCGAACAGGGTGTGCATGTGGGTTTGCGATTCTTGCCGTTATAGGCACCTGCCGAAAATGAAAAACCGCAGCGCGTGTCAGTCAGTTTGCTCGTACCTACAACATCATATGCATTTCCATGCCGCACACACACACACACACACACACACACACACACACACACACACACACACACACACACACACACACACACAGAGCTGCCAGTAATTAAGATAACTCAAGGAACTGCTCCATATTCGCCAAAAGGATGCCTAAAGTTATGAACTACTTGTGAACAACAAGACAAGAGTAAAATACAATCTCAGTCTCAGTCACGGTCTCAGCATTCAGGGGCCGTTACTTTCTATACAGAAAACCCAGACCGCTACACTCGGTGATGCAGTATGAGCTCTGATATGAGTCATGAAGGCAGTGAACATGAACGAAGCAGCTACACCTCAGAACTTTGCAGAGTCTATTCATAGCACACTGATCAACTACAAGAACAGAGACTTGAGAATACATCACACCTACAGACGCTACATTAGCTTTCACTGTGCTGTGAAGTGTGAAAGGCCTCTCTAATTAAAGCTGCACCAGACAAGGATTTCACGTGGATATACTGTACACCCGCCTTTGTCAGCCTCTCTCACCAGAGAGCCAGATTAACAGACATGGGCATGTTCTGTGCAGTTTACTGATGACACCGTGTAGGATTTTGGGTATTGAAGTACCTCTTGCCCCAGGATTGGAGCGGGTGGCCAACATGCATGGTTGTTCATTGAAGTTTAACTGGTAATAGTGTAATTTACTGTAAATATATAGGCTTTTATTGTAGCAACCAGGGTCCTATTTGGCAATGTTGTTCTCAGGCTTGTTTTCTGCTCTTGCCACCATTCCAAGTTACAGTAAATACAGTATGTAATCCTTAAACACAAATTCCTTCACTGTTCTGTTCTGTTCTGGTAACCACTGTGCAGAAGTAACCATTTTCTTAAAGATATTTTGTATTGATACAGTATTGATGACAACAACTGCACTTCCACTACAGCTCCTCTGTCCCAAGGCGTCCCCCAGGGCTCGGTGCTTAGTCCTCTCCTGTTCATCCTCTACTTGCTCCCCCTTGGTATCATCATTTGTAACCACGGTCTCCATTTCCACTGCTACGCTGATGACGTCCAGCTCTATATCTCCACTAAATTCATCACCACTGAAACTCATTCCACTCTGACCAACTGCATCACTGAAAATAAATCATGGATGCAAGCCATCTTCCTCAAACTAAACTATGACATTTCAGAAATGACCATCATCGGCTCCAAATCCCTCACCAAAACCACTCACTACTTTCACAATCAGGGTTACAACTTTAATCTCACGTTTTCAGAACTGCCTTTAACATATGGCCATTACTGCATATCAGATGTTTTCAGTGGATTGTTTTATGTTTTGTTTTAACTATTATGTTAATTGTTTTTTTTTCTTAGATTATTTTAATTTATGTAAAGTGTCCTTGAGTACTAGGAAAAGCACTATAGACATTTTTTTATTATTATTATAATGTTCTTGGAAATGACGAGATGTCAAATCACATGCTCATGTGATATATAATGACACATTTTGGAAGAGGGAGGTAAATTCATTCATTAACCAGACTGCTTATCCCAAAGGGTCGCAGGGGGGGGGGGCTGGAGCCAATCCCAGCTAACATTTGGGCGAGAGGCAGGGAAACACCCTGGAAGAAGCATATTATCCACTAATTATCACTAGTAATACTAGAACAGCAACTATGACTATTACTACAAGGACTACTACTATTAGTACTGCAACTCCAACCACAACTGCTACTACTAAACCACTATCACAACATCTACTATAACAATGATGGTTACACTACAACCATTACTATTGATGCATTACCACTACTGCGAATACTACAAGTACTATTGCTTCTACTAACACTACCAGTCTGCCTATACCTATGTGTTTATTTGACCTGTTACTATGGTCAACATTTGTTTTTTTGTTACAACTAATACTACCACTTCCTATACTGTAACTACTTCTATTTTTTTTACAGTGGGTTTACAGTCTTATTACAACAACTTCTACAACTTTCTTTACAACTACTACCATCATAATTACAGCAACTACTACTACTACAGTTAGTGCAAGAACCACTGCATCTACTGGAGCTGTAACTAGTACGTCTATTGCCGCTACCACCACGAGTATGATTACTACTATAACTACAGAACATTCTTACTAGTATTCCTTCCACTTCTTCTGCAGCAGGGTTCATTGAGCAGTCACACAGAAAGAGAGAGACTGATCAGCATGCAGTGCTCATTTTCAGCCACGAGACAGAGTTTAAGTCAAAACACTTAAACCCACTCCGCCGCCCAACATCTCATTTTTCTTCCTGCACGTTGTTATTGACCAGGATGGCAGAACATCCAGCAACAGACCTAAAGAGGTCACACATCAAGTTGTAGGTTGCAAAGAGCTAATCGTTAGAATACAAGAAACTGCTCCAGACATTATTTACACAAGCATTACTTTCTAAGTTCTCCCAGGGAGCGGCGCATCTACATTTTTCGGGGCTTTATGTTGGAACCGCTCCCAGAGACAGGCTCTCTTTCAAAGCTTGCCCGGAGAGTAAATTGTGAAATAATTTTTCTGTAATGGCTTGCTGTTCCTTGGAGTAGGTGAGAGTTAATCACAGTCCCCAGAGTCTGGCTCCGCTCTCTGCCTGACTTATTATGCAGGGCCACCTCGCTGCATCAGCACTCCAGCGCCACTCTGTGAGCACCAAAAACAAAGTAATCACGCCATCTTTGTCTTCGCCGCTATCTGAGTGACTATAAAGAAGGGCCGCGCGGTAAATGGAGAGAGGAGCTGTAGCCACTGTAATGTAAAATCCAGGTTTTTTCCTGAGATCATCTCAGTGGAGCGGCGCGGCCCATCCACCTTGCTAAAGGGCATCTCAGCAGGAAGAGGAGAATATGTCAGACACTTTCACTGTCACGGCTGATGATAGCGGCTGAAACAACTACAGCCGAGGGAATAACCCATATCTACTTTTGATGCTAAACCTCCTCGCTATCATTTACAGAGAAGGTACAGAGATATCCAGTGTTTGGGAACGTATATATTTAAGACAAAGTTTGTTTTCAGGCCTATGGCAGAGGAGGGTGCAGCTGCAGAGCGTGAAGTTCAAAGTGCGTCTCAGCTCAGCGAAAACACCAGCATATTGTTTTTCTTTTGACCCCCTCCACTGACTGCAAGTTCGACATAACAAACAATAATTCTGGTTTTCACCAGCTCTGAATATTGCTGTAATTTTGCAGACTACTGGGATCAACAGGTCTGCAGACACACTGCAGTAATGATGAAGCAAATACCTTTAAAAAAGGGCATTCAGGCATTCAGATACTGTTCCTGATAGGCTCGCTCGGCCTGGAGCGTTGTCACAGCAACAGACAATCCAGCATCTACTATGTTTTAAAGCACTGAAAAAGCCTTTTCCAGGTGTGACTGACGTTAGGAAATGCCAATATTAACACCAGCCTTGATGTGTCTTATCACGGTACGGTCATCATCGGCTTAGGAGTTGAGACTGAAAATACATTCCTGACCTTGGAAACAGCTATGACATTGTCCATTTCATAGCTGTTTCATTGTTTCACAGGATCTAAAAATATGACTTGCTGCATAGGGTAGGCTTTACAGCTAGGCCCTCCCCCCGCAAACCTATGCATCATCTAGAGACATTTCTTTGCGTATAAGTCCACTGCTACAGCTTAACAAAAGACATCCAAAGTGCATCCAAACTTTAGACTTTTATAAGGCATTAGGCTACATTGAGTAACCATATAGCCCGGTATCACATGGAAAACAAAGGATCAGGCAGCGCACGGCGTTGTTACTGTTCCTCCTGTGCTGTCAAGAGAAAGCTTTTATCATGCACTTTTGCAGGGAGAATAATAACATTAGCATGTGATGATTCAAATGGGGGTTCTGAGACAGATCATCAGACAATTCATCACTTTAAAAGCAGCAGCCCTAATTATTTTATTTAAAAAAAAAAAAAAAGAGTGCCCAGAGCCAAATTCTGACAGAGGAGCTGAGACTTCCTCCGTGCGTCTCTGTTGACTGCTTTGTTAAATTAGCGTGCTGGCTAGTTAGCGGAAAGACAGACGTTTTCTTTTAGGTTAACTGAGGTGACTCTCTCTCAACCACAACCTACTTTGGAGAAAAGAGGAACAAGAGACAAACACAAGCCAGTTTCTGTGTCACGTAAACCTCATTTTGGACTCAAATCTGCCTCCTTAAACAATTTGCTCATGACTCCACCCCCAAAACACTGGTTCTTCTCTGATGTCCTTTTAGCTTAGTTACCTATATTAAGCCATTGTCTGAGGACATTCGTGTCATTGGTTACTAGGCAGCTAGTTTTAACTACTTTATAGTCTATACTTTAGCGGGCGGTCCCCCAACAATTTAGGGGGGAGGCCGCGTCCCTAGGGGGACAAGTTATA
>JAVQJF010050681.1:0-17866 GCA_036023855.1 Gadopsis marmoratus | reverse complement strand
CCAGGTCTCCTCTTTATAACTCCACCCTCTCCCAGCTGATTGGGTTGATTAGCCTAGACAGACACCTCTGGAGCTATTTACCAGGGCCGCACAGGTGGCATTCAATTATTGGCTACACCTGCAGAGAGGACTGGGGAACAGGGTCACAGACAAGCCCAACTAGGCTGTCGGCTGGTGCTCGGCACGTAACAGTAGCACAGTATACAGTGATGTGAAATGATATGCATGCACATAGTGCTTTTCAGTCATGTTAAACATGCCATGTTTTCCTTCAGTTGCAGTAGTTAATGTTCAGAAAATGTTTTTTTATTATTAAGAAATCCTTTAAAAAGTTAAAGTTAAAAGAAAATGAAATGAATTGCCATTATTTTGATAACTGATTAATCGTTTCAGTGGTTTTTCAAGCAGAAAATCAAACATTTGCTGGTTCCAGCTTCTTAAATGTGAGGATTGGCTGCTTCTTTTGAGTTTTGAACTGTTGGCCAGACAAAAGAAGTGATCTGAAGACATTTAGACATTTTATAGGCCAAACAATTGATGATGAAAATAATAGGCAGATTATCAATAATTAAAATAATCATTAGTTGCAGCTCCAGCAGGTTCTAAGATAACACACATGATCATAAACAGAATTTCACTTTGTCCACTTTGAGTCTCATGTCAAAAGACCCTGGAGTTTTTGTTTTTTTCACTGACACCACAACTCTGGACAATCATGTGAGGGGTTTTAAATATCTAAATCAAATGAATCAGTTTAATATCGTAGTTCTTGTGTGTTTTAGGGTGAACACGGAGCAGGACGGAGTTCAGCTCTACCCGGTGGAGATGGTCACAGTGGACGAGTCGCTCAAGTAAGACTTGTGCTTCATTGTGACTTTATAACATCATCATGGAAAATACTCACTTCTGTTGGGCTGGCAGGCGTCTGATTAAATTGTATATCAGGACACCTGAAAGGTGGTTCTGGTCAGCTGTTTAACAACTGTTGTCAGTGCTAAAGGTACATTAACGGCCGGTGGTGTGGTTGACACGATCAAATAATGACTGGCCCCCAATATAGGCCGGGGGGGGGGGGTATGCAGTAAGCATACTGCATATTTCTATTGCTTTAATTTAATAAATTCAGCACTGTTGTTCTGGATTACTCATCTAAAATCAAAACGAGGCTTCGTACTAAAATATGACCGATTCTATGTATCAAATAGAAATAAAGGCCTGCCTCTAATACAAGCCTGCTTCAAATAAAGGCCTCGCTCACTATTTGGCGACATGCGATATGTTAAACTGCTAATATTTCCGACTGTTGATGGGTTAAACTGACTCCAAACACTCAAATGTGTACATTCGTAGTTTATCTTTAGAAATCCTCCCATCATTTGTCTCACTTTTCCTGGAAATACCTGCATCTCAATTCCCAGTATTTAACCCTGCCATTGAATCCCATTTCAGATTTAAAAAATAAATAAATAAAGAAGCATAGCTACAGCTTTGCTTTGTGATGTTCAGCTGCAGGTGAATTCAGTGATGATTGAACTTTTGTCTGTGGCGTGTTTCTTGTAAGTTAATGGTCAATGTGTAAGAGTGTTGTCACTGCTGCGGTGTTTGCAAGGTTAATCGTGTCCTTCCCCTTTCTCTCTTCAGTGGGCAGGACAGCGATGACGGCATCACCACACCGAAGGTACCGTGTGCAGAACTTATCTTACGCTGATTGACGTAAGACACGGCAAAAAACGGCATGTTGTCATCTGCGTACATGATGTAGTTGACACCTTGTCGTTATGTGACAGTGAATAACAGGTCTTGACTTATATTGAACTCCAGTCTTTAGGGTGATGCTTTTATCTGGAGAGACTTGTGTGTGGTGTAAACTCCAGTTTCTAAATCAACAATTTACAGAAACGCAACATCAAGGAGGTAAATTAAAGCTCAGAGAACCACAGAGACCCTGTAATGACCGTTCTGCTGAAGAAACAAGAGCTGAAAAGGTTCAAAAGTCTTCGTCACGTCTGTCTTTGATGATGTCACAGATGTTGTCAATAGTTTGCGTCCAATGACAAATGTCATCAACTGCGATAAATGTAATGTTTTTTATGTAGTACAGATGTAGCCGAAACATAAAATAGCACATCTATGCCTTGAACATTAGCCACAGCTAAAAATTATTCAATATCAAATAACCTTCCTTCAATTAATCATTTGATTATTTAGTCTAAGCTGTCAAAAAAGTGACCAAAGGGATGATACGTGATACAAAAGCACCATTGGACATTGCTGTCAGTTGGTGTCTTTTGTGACCACTGGCGGGCGCCAAAGTGTGACATTTGAAATCCTGCACATAGTGACTTTAAACCTAGTAACTGTAGTGAACTTAAATACATTTTGCTTCATCAGTATACTCGCATGATGGAGATCCAGTAGGTTGTTAAGAATTAAACGGTGCTACTACTTTTACCAATACTGCTTATTGATCCGGTACTTTAATGGTACTCTGATCAATAAGAAATAAATAGAAATCAGAAATCAGAAATAAAACAAGTTTAACGTCTTCTGGATGCAGACTTATTAAGGTGATGAGTATATATGGTGACTTATATGTACATCATATCTATGAGACATGCAGGGACTATATGTAGTTTACATACTTTTTCATATATCAGATTAATGTATGGGAATTGTTCCCTGTGGAGAAATATATCATATACTTTAATTTCAAAAAAAGCAGAACTGAATACATCAGAGCTTATTGATGCTACAGTCTTTAACGATTTAGCCCCGAGGCCCGTTTAATACCGGGTTTCAGTCCTCGTCCTTAGTCCTAAACTATTTTGTGTCTCTGTCCTTGGAAATATAAAAATATAAAGCCTATAAGTATGTAAGTAATAGCAAAGATTTCCAGTATTTTAAAGCCTAAACGTTTGATGCGTTCCGTAGCAGCACATGGAGGAAGGTGGTTATGAGTTCCAGAAGAAGAGACAGATGATTCTAGAGAAGGCCAGGTTTGAGGCCCAGCTTGCATGCCAGGAGTATGAATGGCATATGTCAATCAAGGTAAACTTAGCACCAAACCACTGGATCTAGTTTCTGTCCCGCCCCTCAGCCCTGAACTGTCCTCAGTCGTGTTTCCCAGTAATCTGACGTCATTGTGTTATTTGGCGAACAACCCACGCTGAGCTTTCACATGTGTCGCATTTGATCTGGCAGCAGCCAACTGACACATGTGAACAGGGTGGAAACGTGTTCATTTATTGCTGCGCGTCAGTCCAAATGCTTCACCGGTGACTCTTGAGCATTTGGGAAACGGCTCATTTGTCTGAGCAACGTTGCTTTGAATGAACTGGTGGCTGGTGAATTGACAGTTTCCTGCCTTGCATGTAAGTGTGTGAGCATCTGCAGAAGTGGCTGATACGTGGTGTCAATCCGTTTTGTGTCCTGTTTGTTTCATAAGCAACCAGCACTTTTCTGTATTTCATTGCGTCTTGTAGTCTGGTGTTACGCCTCCAAACACTGTAACTTCCTGGAAAACAATGTGTTTTCTATCGTTACCTCGTGCTGCACTAATAAGTAAAAATAAAGACTCCAACCATTGAAGGAAAAGCCAATTCCTTTTAACCTTGGACAGAGCCAGGCTGGCTGTTTCCCCGTGCTTCCAGGATTTATGCTAAGCTAGGCTAACCACATCCTGAATCTAGGTCTGTACTTAACACGCAGACATGAGATAGGTATTGAAGGTCTTGTGAAGTCTTTGGAAAGAAAGGCAATACGCCTTAATAACTCTTTGCACTGCCAGTAAATATCAGACTGGAGTCTCCAGTGTTTTACAGACGCAGAGTGGAGAGACTGTAGGTTCAGAAACCAGGAGAACGACACTGCTTTGTTTCCCAGATTAGCCTAACGATGCTCTGAACTAAAAGAATGGACACAGACACTCTAGGGGGAATAAGTCTCACAGAACACTCGAGGATCCGAACTGGCTGACTTCTGATCCCAAAAGATTGAAACTTAAAGAAACAAACGGTCCTTTAGAATCAGTGTTGACCTGTTGGTTTGTTTTGCCCTTGAAGTTAAAGAAACCATTCTGCTCTATTGTCTTTGAGTAAGACGCTGACTTCTGACCTCCCCCCGTTTCTACCTGGTATTAACCTGCGATTTGTATCTGGATAATGACTTCTGACCAGGGATCTTTGCATTTCCACCTGGTATTGATAAGCATTGTTGGATTCTGCCTGCACTGTGATTAGATCGTAATTTGCAAATGAGTTTGGCAGAGCTGCTGGGTTTGTCAGCAGGTCGAGGGAAGTGATGCTGTTGAAGAACTCGTCTGTAGCCTGACAGCTTGATCTGGCAGGAAGAGCTGGAGTTTCATGGCCTTGTGAACAAACAACAACAAGATTTACAACTGGGGCCTGAAGCGAGATTTGGGCATAACTCGGGTATCACAAGGATAATGTGAGAGGATGAGATCAAAAGGGGTCAAAAGCCCGACTAATGACCAGTCGGATCACTACCCAGACAGGACTCTGACAGCAAAAGATATTTATAAAGATCAGCAGAATCACTGCTCTGGTTTAAAGCAGATCTTCTAACAAAGGTAGGAATAGAAACTGTACACATGAATGATGCATATGAATTGCAAGTTAGCAGCTGATCCAGTTGATGACCAGTTATCCAGGACCGCCAGTGTTAGTCTCAGTGAAGCCAGGTAACCCAAGAAGAGCCAGACCACTTCCAAATGTGGTTTCACCAATCCAATATCATTCGTGCATTTACACTTGCATCAACATAGGTTTTTTCCTGAACCAGATAAGAAGTGCAGATACAGATGGAAGGGGGTTGGGGTTCTCTTAAAGAGTGCTGACTCTGAATCACTCTAGTCCTTCTGTCTCTGCTGGTTGTATAAGTTGAATTAGGGCTAAAGACGGGAGGATCATCGGGTGGAGCCAGGGTTAACTTTAGGTCTCCGAGTTTAAAACATACAACTTCATCACAAGAGCATTTGTGTTTCTACGTACTTTGTTCCACTGTGGACTCATCTGTAGGTCTGTGTGTCTTTGCAAACATGCCCCACGTGAAGCCCAGGACAGAGAGTATCCAGCATATGTTCAATGAATTATACTTTCATTGACTGTTAACGAACCTGAATAATGAACCGCGTTGTTTCCGCTTCTGTTGCCGCAGCGAGACGACAGATCTCCAGCCAGCAGACCTCCATCCTTCTCCAGCCCGGTGTTTGGACTGAAGCCCCGTTCAGGTGAGTTGGATCTGGGCTAAGAGGGTGGGCTCAGAGACCTGGGCTGCCAGAGCCACAGGTGGATTCACTGGATTTTCTTAACAGTGTGATTGTACAAACAGTTTTCACTCTTCATGTCATGCTGTTGTTGTGGACTCCGTGTACAGTATCGCAAGTACAATATGTGATGTGGGTATCTCTGGTTGCACTGGAACCACCAAACATGGCAGTGCCTTACTATAGCTGTCGAAATGACCTGACTGAAATCTGGCATTTAAACAAATCCAGACATCAACACATCAACATTGTTACTTGAGCAGCAGGAGAAACACCGTTGTCTTCCTGCAGCAACTCGCCTCTCGTGTGATTTCAGAGTGAGACTTTCTGTTTCTGGTTAAACCAAAAGGACGTTTTTAACAAAAAGGTCTGTCTCTGTAGGGATTCATCCCATCATGTTGTCAGACACTCGGAATAACAGTCTGAGCCTGTCAGCGGCAAAACCAAGCAACTTTAGTGGACAGTTGCCCACGAGGGTTACATTTTACATAGCATCCGGGTTACATACGTTTTGCAGCTGCCAGCTGACACGATCTACTGGGCCAGTTAAGACAGACCTTAGATTTCCTACCAACCAGTGTATTTGCAAAAGTCTTCCTGCAATCAGTGTAATGAACGCCTGAGAACCTGAGAGGTCTGTGCCTCCGAGTGATGTCATGGGCATGACCATCCTGGATCAGCGCTATAGCTGATCACAAGCTCACCCAGAGCTAGTGCAGCATACCTGCTCACTGCTAACGTTAATCCAGATCAGCACAACGTGAACCAGCAGTCGCGTTCAAAGCAGCTTCGTGGTCACTGCTTGAATCATAGCAAACTTCAGTCCCATGCCTTCTTTTTATTTTTTTTAATTTTTTTAAAGCTAGCAACCATCCAGCCTTTGTTTGCTAACTGTTACCAGCGTGTGAAATGTTGCTAACTGCTAATGAAGCTAACATGATGCTAACAGCTTGTCGAGGTGATCTGTAAAGTGAAATGCCACTAATCTTTATTTTGTTTTGTGTTGTCATCTCTTGGTATCCCCCCCCCTTTCATATTTTATATTTCTGATACACGTTTTGTTTTAACGCCTCCCTCTGTCATTTCTCCTCTCACTGATCTGCTGCATGACTTTTAATGTTAAAATCATAAACATGTGATCTGACATGCATGTGTGTCTCTTGAATCGATACCTGCCTCCCATTGATCTCACTGTTTTTATTTCCTGCCAACCAATTTTTCGGGACCTTTCTCCTGGTGATATTGGTGTTTTTCGGGGTGTGTTTTCGTGGAATGAACTTTGCCTTGCTGTACTCAATTCACCATGGTGCGCCACCTTCCTGCACTACACATGCCACGCCCACTTCCTGCGTCTCTGACCACTCCCACTTCCTGGTTGTAGCCCCGCCCTCGCTGCCCTGCTCGCCCCCTTCTTCCTATCTCGACCCCTCCTTCCTCTCACAGGCCTCACCCTTCCATAGAGATACGCCTCGTAGCCATGACGACGGAGGCGTGCACAGTCGCGGTAGGTCCCGCCTCTTTAAACTACGCAGCCTCGGAGGTTGCAGGGTCATAGTACACAAACACCTGGACTCAGGTGTCTGCTGACAGTCTCTCTCTCAAACTTAAATTTTTAAAAATTCTTTAAATTAATTTATTGGACCATCTGGTAGAAAGGCTGTCACCTCTTTCCCTCTCGGCTCTGTTTCGATCATTTTCAGCAGCCAGTTAAAGGAGTAATTTGACATTTTGGGAGCTATACTTATTGGCTTTCATGTTGAGAGTTTGATGTTCAGATTGATGCCACAGTCAGGAGACAGTTAGCTTAGCATAAAGACTGGAAACAGCTAGCTTGGCTCTTTCCAAGGGTACCAAAATCCACCCACCAGCACCTGCTCAATAATTAACAAACACATACAACTGTTGAGAGTAATGGGTTGCTGTTACTGTGTTACTGGCTGTGAAGAACGTCCTTCGAGTTAGACAAATCAAGAGGTAATCTTTGTCCTGGCATCCAAATGATCCATTTCTGAAGCTCTTTATATTAATTATTAATCCTTTGCAGATACGATGCAGGAGAAGACTAATACATATTATATGTTAATATCGCCTATTATAGCTTGAAAACAAACACATATCAGGATCTGCGTTCATGTCAGCGAATACATAGTTTGTCCACCAGAGAGCACTGACGTATCTTTTCATATCAATTTATCAGCATCTAAACACATTAAAGGGAACTCTTATAAAAATAATGTTATGTGTCTATAATATCAACATCGGCCTCAAAGGTCCAGTATCTGCTGGGTTCTAGCAAGTGGACTATTTTAAGATTTGAGAGGAACATTTATATTTCTTTTATAATTGTATGATCATTTTAACTCCCGTATAATGTTACAATAATATTCATATAGGGACTTAGAAAGTATCTGGTAGCTTCTGGTGTCATTACAGTGACTAACCCGGGTGTGGTCCGTGTGCTTTTGGCATTTTATCTGTTTCCATGGTGACTCACCAGCGCCTCCTTCTGGTGTGAACGGACACCATGAAATGCTCTGTTTCAGATTACTCTGTGTGTGTGTGTGTGTGTGTGTGTGGTAGCAGCAGACACTGATCAAACAGCAGCTTTACCATTAGCTGCTTTCATCTCCAGCTGTTCTCGTGTGTGTGTGTGTGTGTGTGTGTGTGTGTGTGTGTGTGTAAGTAACTACTACGTGGCTCACCAAAATGTGTGAGCATAAAGATTCTGGAAAGGATTAAATACAGGGCGTGTGACTACATGAAGGTCTCAAATTATCTAAATTTAAAAAGTAAAAAAAAAAAATAGAAAAGTTCCCTCCACAAACAGCCAATGGGATTCTTCCATCCACACTCAGATGTCATCGAACACTTCTGAAGTGATGATTCAACAGAATCTCCTATTTTGTAAATGCACGGGGAAAAAAATTGGACTTGGACTTATGCTCTATATTAACAAGTGCTATGAGATAACTCTGTTATGATATAGTGCTATATAAATAAAATTGAATTGAATTGAATTCTTCCATTGGATTTTGGATTATTGTAGCAAATAATCTCTGTGGCAAACAGATGTTTATGATACTGACACGTTTTGTTCAGCAGGATAATCTTCACAAAGCGTAAATGCAACAGAAGCAAAAAGCTAATGCTAGGCTACAAACCAGCTGCACCACGGTCACATGACTTCAGTGTCTCCACCGCTGAGCGTCACACCTCGTCTACAGAAGCCTTTGGGAAAGTTTGAGTCAGAACAGTTTGCAGAAGAAACCCGACGAGTGAGTTTATCGTCCCCGACATCCTCTGTAGGCTCATTTAGCCGCTTGTTAGCAACCACCTTTGTTAAGACACGTAAAAGCTTCAAAACTCACGAGTGGACTGTTTACTGACGGGTTTTATGTCACAGAACAATAAGCTTGTGTTCACCACAGACCTTATTTCAGGCATCGAACCAAAAACCTGTTCAAAAAAGCCACTGACTTCCAGACGAGGGAACAGGAAGAGCTAACATGCTAACTCACGTCAGGGTTTCATTACTCAGTCCTGCAGCTCTGTATAGCATGTGCATCTTAAATTTGACTAAAATCATAAAAATGCTGCTTCATCTTGGTGCAGTTTGGTTTTGAAGTTTTAGTTTTCCATTTTAAGTGCCATTTTAAAAACTGCAACGCTCATCCATACTCATCCTGATGTACGTTGTCACATGTCGCGGTTCCAGAAACCACTTCTACTACTTCCTCTGTCTGTACGGTCAAACTGTCAACCTGAGACAGCAGAGGCCATATTAGGATTGTCTGTGTGTGTGTGCAGCGTATGCAATATGAGTCTGGGTTTCGTCTGTGCACATTTGTGTGTGTGTGTGTGTGTATTTTTAGCCCCTATATTTTAAGTGTTAGATAATGGCCCCTAAAGGAGCATCCCACTTCCACTGGAACAGAGTCCAAGATCTTAGATGGATCACAGCCGTGTGTGTGTTTCAGTCAGTTGGTCCATTAAAAGCTCTGACATGTTGCAGGAAGTTAACCGCGACTCTGAGCTGTTAAACAGTAAGAACGTCTGGATGTTAACAAATCTCTCACAGTCTTTCAGAGACCCTTTCAAGCTGTGACATGTTAAATCTTGGTTTTATTTTCATATCGGTTCATCCTCTGCTGGCAGGCTCATTGCTAATGTATGCTAATGTGTTAGCATGGATCCCACAGTAACTTAACATAGCAGTAGTGCATCATGGTATCATTATAGTATACACCGATAGCTTGGTGGCTACTGTTGAGCTAACCTGTAACATGCTAGACATCTAATATAATGTAAATGCAAAGTACAAATATTTTTGCCAATATTTACATCTAAAAACTATCATATATAGATTCAGATATTTTAATAAGTCAATACCAGATAGATTTTTTATATGTTTACATTAAATATATTAGACAGCGACTCGTGGAATAATGTACTGTAGTCTGGGACATGGGTTGCTCCAATAGTTTTTATTTTATCACACAATCAAAATCACAATGATAATGTGTGAACGTGTTACGCCATCTGTAAATGCAGGACCCTGAGCGGATCTGGCACCTGCACCGGGAACATGCTAGCATACGCTGGAAACAATAGCTCATCAAGCTGGTTGGGTAGCTAGCTCGGTCGCTAACCTGATAAAATGAACACCGTTAATTCAAGAGACATATTTGCAATTTATACTCCAACAGGAAGTTAAACTCTTCGTTTCCTTAAAGGGAAGTAGGCAGTACTGAGTGTACTGTAACCCATAATAGTGTAATTGTTTAAAGTAAAGTTAACCAGTTTGTATAGATATAAAGATATAACAGCAGCTCTTTTGACTCTATTTTACTAGCATGTAGCATCCTGATATTAGCATGCTAAAGTTAGCATGAGCCTCAGTTCAAAGCTCAGACTGATGATTAGCAGACCGTTGTGGATCTGAGAAGTCCTTAAATGGCCGAAAGGACAAATCATTTTGATTTAGGTAACAGCATGGCCTCCCCTCTGGCGCCACCTTCAGGTCAAACCGCTATTTGTACAGCATAGTAAAATGGTTTATCCCTCAAACACGTTTATTATATATATATACGTATATGACAGTAGAAGACGGCGACGAGTTCATTTCTTAAAAACGAGATGTTTGCTGCCGCAGTAATAAGAAAATGTTTCCCTTTCAGTGTTTTACAGAAACGTCCTTTTTCCCTCTCAAGCATCGTGTGTTTCTACATGAGCGTCTCTGTGCGAGCGTGATGACACTATGGCTAATGGTGTGTAATGGGCTGAGACCTCAGGGAGGGTGACATCACCAGGAAGTGACACTCTCGCATCATCACGGCTCCTGACCTCATTAACAGCCAATCATATCATCACGTGTGTGTGGTTGTCTCAGCTCTATAAACAGGCTCCATCGTTGAACAGAAATTTAAATATGAAATGTTTTGATCCCCTGGCTGGTGGAATGAGGTGCTGATGCAGCATATCCACAGGGTGTTAAAAAGTATTGCAACGTCTTAATCTGCGAGTCTAATCTGAGTGAGAGTATGTGACTATTATTACTTTTAATAAACCTTGCCTTCGGGTTAGTCACTACTTTATTCAGCAGTTGTTGCATCTTAAAATCACGTTGAAAAGGTCTGGAATTTAACTCCAGGATAAAAAGCCTGAAAACACCAGCAGGCGTGAGAGAGAATCTGTTTTCGTGATTTGGATGGATCGACACCTTTTTAATAACGACTGCTGAGGTGCTGTTGATGTTGTGATGGCGACTTCAGATGCACCAGCAGCAGCAGAAGTGTGAACATGAAGCAGCTTTCCCCTGCAGACCATTAGAACAGTGGGTGGTCTTACACTAAAGTTTCCATTCAGCGGCGCGTCCTACATGAGCTACACACACTGCAATGCAGGCACAAGGGACATCTAAGTTCTGTCTTCTTGGTTTGACACAAAAAATTCACAATGAATGTTGTTTCCAAGGCTGATTCTCCAAATTCAGTTGAGATAAGACTATTAATCTAATTTACACTTTACAGCAGTGAAAGAAAAACAGGCTAAAGAGGTGGGAAATGGTTTTAAATACATATTTTCATTACATCCATCAGTGCATATATAAATCTAGATATACTTCAAATGTACGTTCTCTTTGAATGTTTCTGATTGTGCTGCGCACCGTGACCTCGGAGGAATCAGCTCTTTGCAGATTTGCACAGAAGCTCAAATCTCTCAGATCTCAGATACAATCTCCAGACACCAGATCAGCTCTGTGATCAGAGACTTCATCTGTCAGCTGTACCGGAGCGAGAGGACTAAAGGCCACTGTGGCACCACGCAGTCACCATGGCAACAAAGAGGCGGTGTACACTGGAAACGGCGGTGGTAGAGTAGATACACTGAGCTCATCCGTGTGTTGTCGAAGGATGTGCAGTCGCTTCACCAGCTGCAGAAAAACACCTCACTTCTATCCCTCACTCTGATTTTGCAGCTTCATAGTTTCTCACGGTGGTGTTTGAGGAAATCAATGCACTTTTTTTCGAGCCACAGTAGCAGCTCTGTCCACCACTTTGTGCCAAAATTGTGTTCAGACATTGAATGAATCCTCTTGCGCCACCATGAGTTTGACATTCTACCTGCTAAACATTAGCATACTAGCATTTAGCTCAAAGCACCGCTGTGTCTGAAGTACGGCCTCACGGAGCTGCTAGCTTGGCTGCAGACTCTTGGTCTTGTTTCTGTCCGTTTGGCCTGACGGATGACTAAATACTAACTACTGTGATACCCATGAGCCTCAGCGGTGTTAGCTACACGGAAGAAGCTAGTGTGATGTAGCCTGTAGCGTTATCACCCTGAATGCAGTTAGTCTTTAACAAACTGCAGGATGTTCAGCATTCAGCAGCTTGTAAAAACAAAAGCAGTATTCTTAATTTCCTTAATTTATTTTTGTGAATAAATGTCTACGGTAAAACCTTTGTATTTAGGAAATACTGAATATTTGCTGTATTTAGGTGATTCCCAGAGTGAAAAGAAATTCACAGACATGTCGTCTGTAGTTCAGTAAAGAGCTCCACACGTTCCCATCCTGCAGCCTTCACGTCTTCTGCTCTTCGCAGCAGGAGGTGAACCCGTAGCTTCCTCCTGTGGTCGCTCAGTGGAACTGCACAGATTCAGACGCTGCGCTGTCGCCTTCATTTAGCTGTAAAGGCAGATTTCTGTGTGTAGAAAATAGGACACAGAGGAGGCGAATGATTCACCCTTCAGCTGTGTGTGTGTGAAGAGGCCAAGCGTGTTTCACTCTCTGTCCTCCTCCACACGGTTTAGAAAAGCTCCTTTTCCCTCTGAGCTTGTTATTATTCAAATTCTACTGAATCTGATTCGTCTCATTAAGTCCAGTTCCCCTACAGTTCTGGTTCTGGGTCGTATCATTCTGGCGTTTTGGGAAGTGAGAGAAGATTGATGCCATTCGTGAAGCTGCAGTCGCTTAGCTTAGCATAAAGGCTGGAAACAGCTAGCCTGGCTCTGTCCAATAATTCTGTCCAGTAGTTCTTTGGTTGTTTTTAAAAGGAAAAATAAAGATTAGGAGCCCATATGAACCAATTTTATTCAGGTTTATTACATAATTTCTCCCCTCAGAGGTTTGAATGTTCCGTCAGGTTTCAGTGCTTTGCTCTGCAGGCTGTTCTCCCTCCACATCACTGCTCCGCTGACAAAGCCGGAGCTGAAAGTGCACCGAGCTCAGTCTGCATGTGAACGTTGCTCTCTACATCTTTAATGGCAGAAGGGCTGTTTCTGTGTCAGTGAGTGTCTGAGTACAGATGTGGACGTACAGGGAGTCAGGTACTGCATGGATCCAGCAGACCACACTGAAGCTCCTCTCACTCCTCCACAGTTCTATCAGTGCAAACGCCTCTCTGCAGAACTCTGCACAACTGATCAACAACATTCAAACCTTCATGGAGGAGGACTGATGTATTAGCCTGCATTAGCTGGCTGTACCTAATAATAAACTGGCAGTGTATTTCTGTCGTCGCAGACTGTTGTATAATAATAATGACTTTATTTATAATATAGCAACTTTTTAAGAACAGAGTTTACCAAGTGCTTTGACAGACGAAGCAAAAACAGGAAAGTCAGAAAGCAGTAAAAGATAAATAAAATGAAGCAAAACAAAATCCAGATAAAGATAAAAGATAAATGCAAATATAAAGACTTGAAACCAATAAAAGTGAACCTACTGCACGATAATAAAAGGGTTAACTAGCCCAAGAACATGGCTGCTCGTACAAGTTCGCATGATGTATGTAGCCATAAAATTCAGATTTTGCAGGTTTCTCATTTCCATGCGAGTTGGCATGACACGTTAAAGGTTTTCCACCAACTCGCCCAGGACTCGATGTTAGTTAATGTTAGCTGGCTGCAGCTAACGGAATCTGTTGTTAATGCTACTAGAGGCTACTTTTCAGGCCTGCAACTAACGATTATTTTTATTATCAATTAACCTGCCAGTTATTTTCACGATTAACCGTTTAGTCTATAACATCAAAATTCATTATAATTTCCCTGTCCAAAGTGGCGTCTTCGAACTGCTTCTTTTGTCCGACCAACAGTCTGAAACCCAAAGACTTTCTGTGTCAAAAACAAAGAAAAACAGCAGATCCTCACTGGAGGCAGCTAAGATGGTAGACGTGTGTGTGTGTTCAATGTGTGTGTCTGTAGCTGCGATTCGTCATTAGGGACGAATCGGACCGAGCTCTTGAAGATGTAGAAGCAGCTGTGATTTCTCCGCCTGCGAAACTCTCCTGCTGTGGTTCTTCTCGTCAGTTCGGACCCTGTGCTGGCTTTGTGTTGCTGTCTCAGTCTAACGCCGTTGTGTGTGTTGTTGTGTTCGCTGCAGTGTTCCTGCGGAGCCACAAGAGTCTGGAGTCCGTTGATCCTCAGTTCACCATGAGGAGAAAGATGGAGCAGCTGCGAGAGGAGCTGGAGCTCATGGAGCAGCTGAGAGACGTGAGCCGCACTTATCGTCAGCCGTGTTTTGGATGTTTGGGCAGAAGATCACACATGTCCACAACAAAACTACACAATCTGCCAAAACCTCTGTGCCACACACTCATTTTTAGTCTGTAGTGTGTTTACCACACGTTGCTTTTCCCACAATGCAACGCACAAAGGAAATGGAGGACTGCTTTGTCACTATAGTTACTTTCCAATAAGTCACTCAGGTGCTGCAGTGCTGGCGAAATCATGACTCATGACTCATGTCAGAGTAAAGTCAGAGTAAAGTCAGAATAAAGTCAGAATAAAGCGACAAACTTCATGGCGTCTGCAGGTAGCTCATCGACACTGTATGCCTCACCTGGCTGCATTCCCCCAACTGCTTCAGGTCCTGTAAAACAAACTTTGTAGCTGGAGAAGCTTGTGACGCAGCAGTTCTTTAGATTCTGCACACTGACCTTGTTGTTCGTCCTCACACACACGTTCACGTTGCTGTTTTCTCCTCAGAGCATCGAGAGCAGACTCAAGGTCGTCCTGTCGGAAGACCTCGGCTCGTCTCTGATGGACGGCGTCGTCCTGTGCCATCTGGCCAATCACATTCGCCCGCGCTCTGTCGGCAGCATCCACGTTCCCTCTCCTGCGGTGGTACGTCTCAGACTGTCGGCCCTGACCTTTTTTTTTACTCGCTGTTTTTAGTTTCTGTGCTGTGGAACAAGCTTCCTGAATACCTGAGCTCTGCCAAATTTAAATCAGGACTGTAGCTTTCCAATAAATTAGATGCAAAACTTCTACAGAACTATTTATTGGGTTGTTCTCGCTTTTTGTCTTCATTGTTTTTTAAATGCAGTTTTATTGTTTTATGTTGAATATATGTATTTGTCCCTGTGAAGCTCTGTGCTGTGTAAATTAATCTGCCACTCCATCTTTGTGCTTCCAGCCCAAACTCAGCATGGCCAAGTGTCGGAGAAATGTGGAGAACTTCCTGGACGCCTGCAGAAGGATTGGTGTCCCAGAGGTAAGACATGCCACTTTATACAGTCACCCCCCCACAGCACCACCACCTTGATGCTCTGACAACAGTACGGTCGCCTCTCTGAACTGGGGGTCGTCTTCAGGTTTCTGCTCATTTCTTCCACAAGTAAACCTTCTGATATGACGCCAAAGAGTGTTTGCTGGTGTTCCTGTAACCGTGGTGACCACACAGTGGCAGGTCTCAGCCTCGCCATCCTAAAGATCTGTTATTATCAAACTGATGAGTGCAATTAGATTTGTTGCTGAAGGCAGAGAGCGAATCGATTCAATCATTTCTTGCAGAGCAGAGGTTCTCAAACTGTGAGGTTCCCTCCCCAGAGGGGGGGAGGAGGGTGAGACTACAGGAGGTGTTGCTGATTGAAACCCTTAAGATTGCACCTCACACCACGTCAAACACACATTTTAGATCCGGTGTGACTTGCGCTCCAGGAAGGCTTCATAAACATCCATAAATCCATTAGAAATCGTAGAAGAGCTGCAGAACACACAGTTTTAACTTTCCTTCAGTCTCACAGTGGTCCAGAGACTGGAGTCTGAACAACTCACTGCTCGTGGAGACACTTTGACTAAACGGGACTAAATATAGGCGAAAAATGAAACCGGGGCTCAAGTTGTCCCACAGAGTGTCTCACTGAAACCATAGCAACATTGTACTTCCTGTTTACGCCTCCAACGCATCGTGGGAACGCAGGGTAGCGGTTGTCTTGTGTCACAGTGACTTTGAAAACCCCTGTTGCAGAGGAATCAGCAACGTTTCTAATTGCTGCTCTCAGTTTAACCAGTATGGCTTATATGCAGGCTGGGCAGCATCAGTCCAACCTGAACACACCCCCAGTTCACCAGAGGAACCTCCCCAAAATCCAACAGTTACAGTCGTTCGTCATCACCGTGTTTCGGCTTCAGCTGACTGTTGATCAGATAAACACAAGAAGTGAAAAGAGCTGTGAAGGTGTCCTGCAAAAAAATAAAATCTCACCCTTGATTTCACATTAATGACGACATCGGCTGCAACGTCAGCTCGGCGAAAGAGGTGAGAAGTGAAATTGAGGGTTTTTGCAGGACACCGATGACGACACGAAACTGTAGACCAGATCTGGGAGGAAGGCTGACGAGTCCATGTTTCATCAGCAGCAGCTCTGTCTGTCACCTGATCCTCCCGAAATTAAACTGTGTGGCACAAGTGTGACTTTTTTTTAAAACCAGAAAGAAAATTGGAATCCATCTCGTGGGCCGACTGCTGAACGCAACAATATCTGTCTCTTAAAATGAAACCATGAGAACCACTCAGCGTTTTCCCAGCTCTGGTTTAATGCTCCTACCTGCCTCCTTTTGTTGTCGTCATTGCTCTTAAACGGGGATGATAATGTCGACATTTAACGCTGAATCATCACCGCTGTCATCGCTGCCTGTGGCTTCCAGCTTCCTCCTTCATCAGGAGTCGATCAAAGTAGCAGAAACATGGCTGCTCTGGGTTTACTGTGTGTGTGTGTACAGTTAAAAGTTTGGACTGGACTTTTTCTGGATCTACGCTTGTGTGCAACACTTGAGCAGCATCAGACTGGATGTGTTAAAGGAGAACACAGTGACTCGGTGTAGCAGCTGAGCTAAAGTCCTGACTCCGTCCTGTTACTCTTCGTGTGCTCTGACTGGTGCATTCTGGGAAATACAGGAGGGCGACAGCCAACGGTAGTCTTAAAGGAAAAGTTGGACATTTTGGGAAATACACTTCATTACTTTCTGGCTGAGAGTCAGAAGTTAGACGAGAAGATTGATGCTAAATATGAAGCCTACCTCCAGCTGTTCACTTAGCTTAGCATAAAGACTGTAAACAGGGGAAACAGCTAGCCTGGCTCTGTTCTGTCTGTGTAAAAATGACAAATTGCCACTTTATGTGCTCAACTACTTCTTGGTCGGGACCAGTAACTTCCTGGAGTCTCCATTGCTCTAAGATAGAATAATAATCATAAGAAATGCTCTCGTATTGTTTACATAACCCCTGTAAAACATCAGCTACAACATGTTAATTAGTGCGTTTAAGAGCCAGGCTGGACGGTTCCAGTCTTTGTGCTAAGCTAAGCTAGCTGGCTGCTGACTGTAGCTCCATAATCACCGTGGTGTCGGCCTTCTCATATAACTCTCGGCAAGAAAGCGAAAGAGCATATTTTCCTACATATGTTAACAGGTAAAGCTGCCACAGAAAGGTGCTTTACACTGTGGCAGTAAAGACAGTAAAGATACTGTAAAGATACAGTAAAGACACAGTAAATATACTGTAAGTAAAGACACAGTAACAATAAAGACACAGTAAAGATACTGTAACAGTAAAGATACAGTAAAGACACAGTAACAGTAAAGATACTGTAACAGTAAAGACACAGTAACAATAAAGATACAGTAAAGACACTGTAGCAGTAAAGACACAATAAAGACACAGTAAAGATACAGTAAGTAAAGATACAGTAAAGAAACAGGGCGTCGGAGGTCGCAGGCCTGCAGTTAGTGTCCTCAGGTTGAGGCGGCAGGACAGAACACAGAGAGGCAGTTTAAGTGGTGAAGTCAGGACTGGCT
>JAVQJF010050679.1:0-24059 GCA_036023855.1 Gadopsis marmoratus | reverse complement strand
ATCTGTCCTAGAACACCAAAAATAACTACTCAATGTTTTGCTGCCTTCTGTTGTCAGTGTTTTACATTTACAATGCAAGTGAAAAACCTAAAACATTTCCACACTCTCTCTTTATCTTTCCCTCCATCTAGAACCTAGCTAACCTAGTGGCTCTACAGAGCCAGAACAAGAAGCTGCAGGCAGTGTGTGGGGGCAGCTACCAGGCCTCGTCCACCAGCGAATCTGTCGAAGCGGCTCTGCAGAGCCAGATGGCACGCGTGCACGCTGTTAGTACCATCTTGCACCATGTGTGTGAGGAGTTCCCCCAGCACCCGCGGGCGCTCCGCAGGCCGTCGCTAGCACTGGCAGCACGCACACAGGCCCTGAAGATTAGTGGGGAAAGATTAGATAAGTGATGACCTGAGAAGAATGCGAGATCATTTATTTTATTTAATGTTTGCATTCGTTTATGCTGCTGATTGTGAAATAACGTAATAAAAAAAAGCTTATGAAATATTAATACAGTTAACTAAATCCTTTTATAGTGTTTATCTTTGTCAATCCATCATGGAAACTTTGAATTCATTTGCGGTTCAGTGGTACTGTACCATTTAAATGATGAAACATTGGTAACATACATAAAAGGTTGCTAGTGACATTGTCCCAACCATTAATGCAGCAATTCTAATTCCTTATTGGATAACTTCAACCATTCTGAATAATCATGTATTGAGCTCAGTTACTGAAAAAAGGGCAGACAGCAGCACATTTGAGCTCTTTAAATCCTGTGCCAGCTCAATGTGATCGTATTTCATAAATGCTTAATTCCCTTAATCACTGCCTCGTTTTGCGATTTCAAACACTATTTCAGAGTGTGGGATGTTGGATTTGAAAAAGTCTTGAGGTCTCTGAGGTTTGACTCTATTTATTTATAGAGTAATAAATCCATTTGTAAACAAATTTAATACTGCCTATCTTTATTGTACAATTACTTATTAATCAATGAAATGCTTTGTTACTATTTCTGTGATACTTGTGGTCCTCCATACACACACACACACACACACAGTAATACACTGCACACAAACACAGACACACACATACTGACAAATAGAGGCACACACAAATGTTAACAGAAGGTTACTGGGGGCCAGTGGACAAGATTGGAATTTCATAATAAAAGTCTTAGATGGTAACAGTGATGTTCAGGGGACCGTGGACAAGCAGACAGAGGTGATGTAGTTATTGAGTCTATTGTCTGTTCCACTCTCCAGAGCGGAAGGTGGTGGTAATGCGCCAAATGGATGCCAACCACCGTAAAAAAGAAGGGTGGATTTTTAGAATTTCAGAATAAAATCCCCACATGACAGAAACTAACAGGGTGTCCACAGACAAGGCAGGATTTTCAAAGCAAAAGAACCCAGATAGGGGCCAGACAAGACTCCAACATCCTTTCCAAACACTTTTTCAAGGTTTGTCCCTGCACCAGTTGACTGATTCTCTACCTCCAACCTTGATTGTCTTTTGAAATCAGTCCTACAATTGAGGTGTCGACTGTGTATGCCAGAGCTTTTCAGCGCTAACCCAAGCAGCTGCAGGCCATCCTTGATGGCACATCTGCTGTACGGTTGTTAAGTGATTTCAACACTTGCCACCAAGCCATGTCCATGCAATGCTGTCAGACTGGCTCCTCGAACCACGTGCTCTCTGTGAGAAACATTTTGTACTGTGTCTGTTAGGACTTTCCACAGCACCCAGAGGCACCCAGGAATGTCACTACAACTGGCCCCAGGGGACATGGTGACACAAGTAACCAATTCTGAGAACTCAGTTTCTTATTACTCAAAACTCCTTCTCACACTCCTTGCAACTTCTCTGCGTCATCTTTTCACCTGTATAATCAAATAATTATGCCAAACCACCACCCAGTCACGTAAACTGCTTCTTGGCTTAAGACCAGGCCAAGAGCAGGGATCACTTATGATGATGTGATTAATACTGTTAATCACTTTCATGATTATGCAACCTGAGCAGTGCGTTGGTGCTCCTAGTCTGGCCTACATAAATAACTTTAAAGTGAGACTACGTAACTTTTCAAAGACGAAATACTGTATACCGCTGTTAATAAACAATAAATGCACCCTTGCGTAATTCAGTACTTTTGCTTCTACAGCCTTACTTGGTCTGGTATGACCAGTAGTTAGCTACGGTTAGCAAATTTGGGTAGGTACTTATCTGACATTAATGAGTCAGTTCATTGACTTCATGATTCTTCTTTACTTGTATTACACTTACAGTACTTTTTAACATTATTTTGATATGGCTACTTTTAGCTAAAATAGCTGCCGCTCATCAAAAATCCCACTTTAAGGAGCTAACCCAATCGGAACATTCCCTGCTTTATGCAGAAAACCTAAAAACATATTCCCCCAGAGAGTTTATTAATTTTTTGCATAGGACATAACCTTTCCATGTAGTTACCAATTCCTAATTTCCTACTTGCTCTGCAGCTGAACACGTGGGAATGTAACATGCAGTTTTTCAGGGTTGGTGTTCTGTTGTCCCACCAGTTAGTTTTTTATTATGGTAATGGACTCTTTCGTATATAGCGCTTTTCAACCGAAATGGTTCCCAACGCGCTGTAACAGTAATCTAAGTTTAGAACAGTAGTCTAATTATGGTTCCATTTTCCTTGTATGTTACCATACTTGTGCTGTGGTGGAAATCCGTAGTAGTGTTTCGTCATTGCATGAAATGATATGAGGGAGATAAGCAAGCTCTGTGCTGTTGACAGAGGCTGGTCAGGTTACAGGACACTGGACCGTATACTTTAGACAGCAGCACGTTTGTGTTTTGTCGTTGCGATGCGGTGGCGAGAGGACCGTATTTTGTTAATCCTCTTGTTGGTAACAAACATTTGGTGGAACAAGTTTTATGAACTTGCATAAAAGCTCATGCATTACAGAAATGCTATCCATCCAACGGATACCACCATATCATTTTCTGAGTCCGTTTTTGCTGTTGCAATTTACTGTCACATACACATGAATCCCTTGTTATTGCAGCAACTTAATTAATTAGTTGGAAATATAGTAATGACTCTCTGTGTGTGTGAGGCAATTTTTGATCTGCACAAATGTTGTTCTTTAAAATCTTATTTTCTTTCATTTTTACATTTAAAAGATATTCTTCCGGACAATTTCTTTAAATCTCCATATTTCCCATTGCTGGTGAGCTCACTAGACTTCCTACATCCTCCACTTTATCATTTACAGTAGGTTGCCTTGATAGCTTCCATTTGATTGCATAAACCCTTTACAGTACAGTAAACAGTAAGTTCACACAGAGGTGGTAAATTAGCTTAGGGTATGAGAAACCCTTTGAACTTGCACTGACAACACAGGACTTTGCACTTCATAGCTCAGTGTTTGCGCCTGTCAGCGGTGTGCTATGTGTGTTTGCTTTACTGTAATTAGAAATTTCTAAGGCGAACTTGCGTGTCATCTACTGTTTGTGTGTTAGCGAGAGGCTTTGTTCATTTACGCCATAGGCTGCGGCTTGACTCCATTCATCAAATAAATCTGGCTTTACTCTAATAAAATGAAGCAGAGGTTTATGATGTGATTAGATATTGGATTAGCTGTTGAATGCAAACAAACGTTACAAAGCTACCAAGAGTGTGAATGGACGAGAGACATGTGTGTGGCTCACTTGATTAATGGTTGAGTGCATGTCAGCTCTGTTTGCACTAGCATCTGTAGAGTCAGATCCTAGTTGCGCTGCATCACAGAGGTCTTGTCTTACAGGTTTTACTACACGCCCACACATAAACACACACACACACACATGCTTTGACACAAACACCCACAAGGCGTGGGCAAAGCCCGCCCTTTTATTGTGCTTCCAGTCAGCCTGCTGTTCTCTCTGCTTCCAGGTATAAGTCTGTGACAAGTGTCTCTGCAGGTCAGGGTGTGTGTTCGCTCCGTTTGCTGTAGCTGTGTCCGTCGTCTCAGCAGCAGGTAAAGCACACTCAAAAACGGGGATGGCAGGGGAGTGTGTTCCTGAGGGTCCAGACCTGAAAGAGATGGGCGAGGAGGAACTGTGGGAACTTATTAATGACAACCGCCACCGGATCTCCTTGGGAGTGCGGCCATGCATCTTGATCCCGTACCTGAGGCAGGCCAGGGTGCTCACCGAGATGGATGAGGATGAGATCCTTTCCTGCCACAACCTCACCAACCGCAGCATGAGAACCAGTGAGATTTCTGACTTGACTTGGTGCTTCTTGGATTTTAAAGAGTTAAAAGCATGTCCTATAATTGGGGTTATAGAGTACCGTAGTTTGCCTCCGTTTGCAGATGACAAGTGCATTCTGTTTTACCCTCTTTTACTGCACCAGATTTGTTTACACTGACTGAGTATATTGCCAGGAGACAGAAGAAATTCCAGTGGCAGTACTTCAGTACTTAGAACATTTATTTACCAGGAAAACCAACACGTTATGTAGCCTGAATGAGTTTGAGAGTATTTTGGGCTGCTTATTAACCAATGTTTCGATTGTGATTTTTGTAGATAGCTACTGTTAGCTTGCTTTTTCTCTGAAGAGAAAGGAAACTGCAGTGCTTTAACCTTTAGAGAAAACACTTCTTCCCTATTGGTTTGTACAATAATTTAATTACCTTTATATCTTTAGATGAAGTCTGTTGATTCAAAGGTTAGGGTTGGACTTCTGGATAGTGTTATATTGTCTTCTACTGTTTCCAGGCTATATGATGGATCTGCTAAGGACCCAGGGGAGGAATGGTGCTGTGGCCTTGCTGGAGAGCCTGATGATCCACTACCCGACCCTGTACACTCAGGTCACTGGACGCAGACCCAGCACTGAGCCTTCAAGATTCAGTGGTCAGTGGCTTTTTAAGTCTTCCTGCATTTTAAGGGAATATTTGTCTTGTTGTTTGACTTGCTGTGTGTCTGTCTTGCATTGCTCTCCTTGCAGGCCTGATAAAGTACTCAGAGCTGACAGAGTATCTGGTCAGAGCAGTAACGGGGATGCAGAAGGAGCTCCAGGAGGCACGCTGCGAGGCTGGCAGAATGAGTGCACGCTGTGCCTCCCTGGAGTTGGAGATTGGACAACTAATAGGGCAGGAGGAGAAGTCCAGATGCCTTCAGACTGAAAATGAACACATAAGGAGACACGCGTGTTCTCTGCAACATGAAGTCACCAAGCTGAAGGATGAGAAGTGTGACTTGTACATGCGCTACACTGCAGCCATCGAGGAGAAATCAGCTGTGAACAGGCGCCACCATGACCTCAACCTGCAGGTCAGTCATCCTTACACAAGCTTGTTTCTCACCTTAGAAAACTTGTAAGTAAGTAAACTTTATTTATAAAATGCCTTTTGAAACACAAATTTACAAGGCGCTGTACAATGACAGGTTACAGAGGCAAAAGTACAGAACTAGTGTCACTGTCAAAATCTCGGTCCCCCTTAGTCTGTAATCTACTTTTAGGGACAGCCAAGAGACCTAGGTCAGAAGATCTGAGTGATCTCACTTCGGCAAGGGGACACAATAGTTCCGAAATATAGAGTGGTGCCAGCCCATGTAATGCCTTGTAGGTGATTAAAATAATTTTAAAATCAATTCCACAGTCAATTGGTAATCAGTGCAGTGCAGCCAACACTGGTGTGATGTATGCTCTTCGCCGTGTCTTAGTTAAAGCTGCCGCATTTTGAGATATTTCTCAGTTGAAGGAAACAAGATTGAACCCCTCTCTTTACATGTAAATCTAAATGCATGTGCTGATCAAAGTAAACTCCCAGGTATTCTGAGGCTTGCTTAACATTTGCTGCAAGAGGACCGATACAATTCTGAATGTTAGCAGATATGCTCTCAGGGCCAATAATGATGAATTCAGCTTTGTCAGGGTTTAGTTGGAGGACGTTAGAAGATTGCTAATGTCATTCAGTTTGAATGTGTATCGTCCGCATAGCAATGATAAGAGATACATTTAAAACCACTAATTAGAACAGCAAGGGGAAGCATGTACATGGAGAAAAGAACATGACCACGGATTGAACCCTGGGGCACACCACATGTCAACTTAGCAGATGTGGAAACATAGTCCTCTCTGACATACTCCTATCTGACAAATACGAGACAAACCAGTCCAGGGCAGACCCAGTTATTATGCCCACCTATTTCTGAAGTCTACCCAAGAGAATAGAATAGTCAATGGTGTCAAAAGCTGCACTCAGGTCAAGCAGCAGCAAGACACAACACTCCCTGGCATCCGCATTTGATACCCTGAGAAGAGCAGTTTCCGTACTGTGCTTTGATCGAAAGCCAGATTAGAATTTATCACACATATCATTGTTGTCCAGGGCACGTAGGAGTTGCTTACTAACTACTTTTTCCAGGATTTTGGAGATGAAAGTTTAGGAAAGGGGTTTTTTGTTATTGGGAAGTAATGGGTCAATGTTTGGCTTTTTTTAACAGTGGCTTAATAATGGCATTTTTAAAATTGTCGGGTACACAGCCAGAACAAATGGAGCTATTCACAATAAAGAGAATGTAAGGACCTAAGGAACTGAACACGTCGAGAGGTTGGGACAATGTCAGTGTCAAGAGGACTAACTGAGAAGCGCATTTGGAAGACTATTTGTAAATCTTTCTAGAGAGACTGGGCTGAATTGGTTCAACTGAGACACCTGGACTGGGCAATCAACCACAGGGGCACGAAAGGCTATATATTACATCTAATGTTAGTGAAGTACATGGAATGAGTTTCTTCTCCCTGAAGCACAAAGCAGTGATCTCAGGGGAATAGCCTCAAAGGTCACGGTGGAAGTGAAATCTGGGCATTGTAGCTTGATGTAAATGTAGAAGATTATGTTAAATATGTTTATAGAGAGGCACTGTGAGTGAACACAGCCTGTGAAAACAGTTTGAAAACAGTTTAATGTCTTTTGTGCCTCTGGAGGAGCTTTGCCTCAGACAGTGAGTAATCTTTGCTTGGGCCTGGAGACTACTAATATTTAGCAGAACGCCTAGTGCTACAGTACAAGCCGTGGGTGTGGACTTTTACAACAGCTAATAAAAGATGCTATTGAGCTGTATTATGGGAAGTGTGCAGGATCAGGTGTTTTTGGTGCTTGCCCCAATAAAGCCTATTTCGACCATTATTTTTTTAAAGTATTTTTAAAAGTCCCCTGGCTTTATGGAAGCATACTGTATAGTTTAACAACACTTTGTACTGAAATAATTATTTGATGAATCACTTAGTTGGCTAACAGGAAATTAAACAACAAACGTTTTACCAATTAATCATCTAAGTCATTGAGTTCCAGCTTCTCAAATGTGAGAATTTGCTGCTTTTCTCTTTTCTGTGATTGGAAATTAAATACATTTGGGGATTGTGGGATGTACAATACGCACATTTTGAGGCCGTCACTTTGGGTTCTGGTCACGGGTTTTACACAAAAATGTATTTATTAATCAGTTAATTGAAAGCAAAATAGATAGTGGGATGCTCATTGTTGCAGCCCCATCAACATTGTTGCTCTTGTGTGGTGGCAGGTGTATCAGCTGCAGATTGAGCTGCAGAAAATGCAGACGGAGAATGAGTTCCAGAAGCAGTGCTCGCTCAGGTGTGCCTCTTTTCCTGAGATGCCACAACTGCAAGAGGAAGTCAGGAGTCTGCGCTGCAAGCTGGTGAAGGCGGAAAAGATGGACCCAGTGAGATTAATCACTTAATCATTCTTTATTAGCTGAAGTTATGTGGAATATTGACAGTCTCACTCACAATCTTTAGACAGTGAAAGAGCCAGTAGCCGCTTGTGTCTTCATGTTTGTATCTCACCTGCTGTCCCTCTTGTGTCTCTGTCAGGCTCATCAAGACATCCTGGCTCAGGATCTGGCCGAGGCCATAGACAGCCAGGTGGAGCTTGCAGAGCAGCTCAGGGGTTATAGAGAGGAGAATGAAAAGTTGCTCACAGAGAAACAAGGGGTGTGTGTGTGTTTTTCTGTTTCCTTCATCATGGATCAGGAAATGCCATGCAAAACATATATGATGGAAAGTGGCATTTTGATTATCGTACTGCTACGGGAAACAACATGCTAAAGCCTTTTGCCACAGGAAAAATTCAAATTAAAGCTATTTTCAGAGCAGTCTGTTTAGTGCTTATAAAGTGTGAATTATGTAAAAACACCTTATAACGTGAGAGTTAAAGCAAACAAACCACTTGCCTATATCTATATAGATATAGGACGCCGAGGACAGTCTCCATCTGTAATGTGTCTCTAAAACACTTGTGTGGTGTAACGTGTCTGTGTTTCAGCTTTTGGATCAGAAGGAGTGCCTGAGCCTCCAGGTGCAGCAGCTCAGCCTGGACTGTAACATCCACCAGCAGAAGAGCACTGTGCTCCAGAACCAGATGAGAGAGCTGCAGGCAGAGAGAGACCAAGTAAGGAAGGATAGCAACAAATCCCACCACTCAAACCTCCTTGTCTTTGGCAAACATTCATTCAGTGTTCCAAGCAGTATTTTCTGCAGTGTAAACTTAGAGCTGATTTTCCACCACGTCATGTTATTCTTTTTCTCAAGCAGTCATGTGACAGCAGTGGTGCTGTGGAGAGTATCAAATATCAACCAGCCCTCTTGGTTCCTCCTTTCTGTAACTCCTTGCTGTGTGTGTGTGTGTGTGTGTGTGTGTGTGTGTGTGTGTACGTGTGGAGGTGTTGATATTTATAATCTCTTCAGTAAGGGACATTGGTTAAACCAGTTTTTTCATTCAACCTTAATTTAAATCTCAACTAATCATTGAGGGCACGGCCTCATTTTCAATTATGTCGCCAGTACAATTAAAACTGGATAAATTCAAAATAGATACACACAAATAAAATATAGTTAATGAGAAAACAAACAGACGACAATAGAACACAGTAAAAATGGTTACATTCAAGAGCGGAGCAGTTTGTGATGATGGTTTTAAACTGACCTTTTAAATGTTTAAATGTGTATTGTAAAATGTTCCACGTGTGTGCAGCACAAAAACTAAAAGCAGTTTTCCTAAATTTAGTGTTTGCATGCAGGACTTAGCCAATCGTAAGCGAGTCAAATAATGACAAATGATATAGGATATATGATTGCAAGTCGCCATTAAGGGCTTTATAAATAAGTAGAAAGTAAATCCTGTTCTTATTGTAACTGAGCTGTATTAAAGTAAAGTACACAACTTTTACACTTACATTTCACCTGTCGATGCCATGCAGTAATGACTCACTCATATCCAGTAAACATCAACGAGGCATTTCCTCCAAGAATGAGGAACAATCCACCCACACCCTAACAGCTGTCAGGTTGCGTAGCTGTCAGCCGCTCCACTGGTGCCACGCAGTAACCAACAATGCAAAAGAGTACCTGACAGCTCCTGCTGGTTGTAATTAGTGGATCATGCTTGCTGTGTGATATGTGACACACAGGATCTGCGTGAGCGCGACTATAGTGTTGGTATACCCTGTGCTTCATGCCTCATGCTCTTTCATTTAATAAAACACAAAAAAAAAGCTGCCAGAAAATTCCAGTGCTTGACTAGAAAATACAACTTCCTAAGTTTGAAAACAAAGGGAACTAACACTTGAATTGCCCTGTGTTGGATTAAAGAATTAGATAAAGATTGTAGCGTCAAACACACCATTGCCACTTTTCCTTATGAGATTTGCGCAGCAGTTTCAAAGTCACATTTGTGCTGTTATGTATGAGTTTTTCTGTCATGCATTACAAACAATCTAGAGGCATATGACTCAAACATTGTTGCTACACCAAGTTTCTATCATGTATTGTTGTTTTGTTCACAAGAATATGTCTAAAGGTAGAAGGCTGTCAGCCACAGACGCCACAGAGACAACATCCTGCATACCACACGCTGTGTTGGCAGTGTAACTAGCATGTACATTAACACTTCTTCATTCAAACAATCCCTGACTGAGACATGTGCACGCCCACGTTTTGAGTTACAGGTGGCGCGTGACGAGAAGAGCCTTTTTGGTTGTCATGACATTGTGGTGTCTACCTGCATGAATAAGAAACAAGGCGAGCCTGTGCTCAGTCGATTCTGTGTAAAATAAGCATGGTGTTACGGTAAATATGAACGGTTCCTGTGCTCCTAGGCGTACGTGTCCAGAGACGAGGCCCAGGCCATGATCGCCCGCATCTTGGCTGAGAAGGACACCCTGAGGTGTCAGCTGGTGGAGATCCAACAGCGAGTCTTCAGCCTGCAGGCCAAACGCAGCTCTAGAGAACAACGGCAGAGCTGTGATGTAATTTCTCACACAAGCACATATCAGCGTACATAAAACAACACATACAGAGATAATGGTTTTAATGCAGTGCTCTGTGTTCTGTCAAAGGAGACGGTGGTGGACTGGGAGAGCCCCGGTTCCAGGTGTGAAGAATCCACATTCCCGGCTAGACGTAGACTCCGCCGCATGGATGCAGTCAATCCCATGTCACAAAGTTCCTGCAATTCAGAGGTGTGTGTTTGAGTGTGTGAGATCAGACAGAATTATTCATCACGGCTGGATACTGAACAATACTTTTTAAACACTGTGTATCAAAAGTTGGCATCACACGCTTGGTCTGATTCTTAGTCTTGTTCACTTATTCTTGGATCAAATAGGTCTTGTAGCTTGACTTTTATTTTTAATTTATGAATGAAACCAACAATGAATTGATCTTACCAACAAGTGCTTATTCCTCTGTGCCACAGAGCTCCATTGCTGTCCAAAAACACATCAGTGAGCCACAATGTTCCTTTATTCATTTTGATGACCATGGGCACTATAGTTTGTTTTGAGTCAATCCCACACACACCGCTGCTACTGTAAATACTCACCGGCTCACAAAATGTGTGGTAATCCGCAGCTGAAAATAGTCCCCAATAAATGCATTATTTAGTCCTGTAATGTCTGATAAAAAACAAGTGCCCAGCTGTTTTAGGAAATTCATTAGACTTTCTCAAAAATGAAACTCTATATTTGTTTGAAGATTTACGTTGGCAGTAGTAACCAGTGGACTTGGGTCTGAGTGCCACAGGCAGGGAAGGGACGTAGGAGAACTGTGACATGGACAAACACGTTGTTGTCTCTTTGAAGGATTTGTTGACAATAAGAGAAATATAGAATAAGGCCAGGCTTATCATTAAACGGTAGTATATTAAGAAGTTTGGCATGTTTTGCAAATTGAAAAAAGAGTTTTGTTTTTAAAAAAAAGGTTTGTATTCCTCAAACTAAGGTATTGAAAAAGTTAATTTTGGCATCGGTACTGAAACTCAAGTATAGTATTGTCACCGGCCTTCATATTCAATTCAATTCAGTTTTAGTTGCATAGCAGAATATCATAAGAAAGTTATCTCAGGGCATATTTGTGTGCACGTGTACACCATGTGTATCTATCTGTATGTTTGTGTACAGTGTGATGCAGCAAGCAGCATCCGATCCCGAAACGCAGAGCCCCCCAGCCCAGAGTCTCTCCGCAGAAGGAGGAAGGAAGATTTGTATTCAGACACCAGGTGTGTGTGTTTCCGCATTCTATGGTATATGCCACTGTGCATTTTGCGTTCATGCTTTTCTTTGAAAGTACCATATTAGTTCCATCTGACAAGGCGGTTGGTGGAACACCCGCCAGGAAAGATGACCTGAAGTTACTGACCTCGGCATTCCTTTCTGTTTACATGATGGCATGCAGTTTCAGGTTGATTGTTGATTTACAGGAGTAAGAGGCAGAGGTGGGGCCAAGACATTGTTTTGCAAGTCACAAGTAAGACCCAAGTCAGCTCCACTGGAGGCAGGCACTGCCAAAACCCTGATGGTCACTCGGAACAGTGAAGGAACAGTCTTCATGTTCATTGGGCGTTTCTGTCCTTCGGCTATGTCAAGGTAGTGACTTAGCTGTAGTGCTGGAGTGGTCCCAACATCCTTCTTCTGCCTCTTATGTATGCAGCAAACAGTCCCTTCTGCAAGGTCTTCTTGCTCTTCCTCTTCAACAAGAGGCACAGGTTTCTCAGCCTCTGCATCATCTTGCAGGATCAGTTATGGCAAGACATAACAGAAGAGCCCTTATTCCTATTAGTGTTGGCTGATGCAGCCAAATAGGTCAAATTATGAGGAGTTAAGATGAACAGTAATATTTACCTTTCACTCGTGCCACCTCCGCCTTAACCATACAATTGACCAGCACATGGTACTAAACCCACATCAGAGAAAAGACTAGATCCAAGACAGCTGCTTTGATGTAGACTGGATCTGAAAAGGAGGCAGTGATTCCAACTTGTGTCCTGGCCATTTTCATGTTGATGAAGATTGCAAGAAATCTTTTGTTCAGGGATGCCTGGAGACTTCTGAAATGTATTTGAGGCTTCAGCTTCTCAAGGTGGTCATTCAGGGACAGGACAGACGGACCAGAACAGATGTTGACCATCTTCTCCCCATGTGTCAAATCGACACAACGGGACAGTTTCTAGAACATGACACAGCTTCAGACGATCACATTGGAGAACCGCCTTCACTTGCCTCAGTGTCGAGTCTTGCATTGACAGCAGCAGGGATGTCTCTTTGTTCCCCAAATTCAACATAAAACACGTCTTTGAACATTGTGCTCATGAGTTTTGATAACTCAAAGAGAAGGAGAGTCTTTCAAACTGTCTCCCACCACCAGCTGGTGAGTGTGCACAAAACACTGCAAGCGCTGTTTTCCTTCTGCCAGGGTTAGGTCATGCCAGAGCTCTGGGTCATCAAGATGATCCTCGTCATGTATATATTCTTGTTCAGTGGGGAAGCACACCATGAATGCTTTCTGCATGTTGGCGGCATTGTCACTAATAATATCGTCCAATTTATCTTTAACGCTGTATTCATCACATACGGCATACATTCTCACAGATTGTTTTGGCTGTGTGTGAGTCTTTACCAAGAGATAGGACTTTAGCTGTATCCTCTCTGCGTCTTCTTCTATACAGTGCACTGTGACACCAAGTACCCCCCTCATCTTTCTGTTAGACCACACGTCCACGGCAACTGCGACATGATCTTTGTTGCTCAACTGAGTTTTCCAATTTGAACGCCTCTCTGCAGCAAGGTTCTCTCTTTTGAGGTCAACATTCTGCGACACACTGATGCTGTACTTACTCTCAGAAAGTGCCGAAAACTCTTGCTTTCCGCAATACACAGGGGCAAGTTGCAGTCAATAACCAAGTCGGACAGAATTGCATTGGTGATATCCTTCTGCTGTGGATGACTCATGCTGTACTGCCCTAACGGGTGTCCATGACCTGTGAGATTGAAGGCTGGTGTGGTTAATTTGTGATGCTGTTGTTCTGGTATTCTTCAAATCTGTAAGCATATTAAACAGTTACCAGAAATGGCTTTTTGCCCTTCGTGAATTTCAGATGAAACTACACTTTATAATGCATATTATTGATTTAATTATGAACTTGTAATTATTGACTCTCTCTGTGTGTGTGGTTTGAGTAAAGTTAATGTATATCAATGTTTTGGGGTTTTTATGAGCTGCAGTAACATTAGGCTACTGCTGGCCATCCATAAGACAGATAGCGATCCAACATTAGCCATTTCTGATTGGTTATTGATTTTGTAAGACAAGATTATGACTACCAACTGCCCTGCCCGTCGTGATAAGTTAACGCTTGTTAAGAATTAGCTCGCTAACTATGTTAATATTAGTCTCGACTTCAGCGTTGTTTGCACAACTTCAGTGTCAAAGTTGAAAGTTGTTGCATCGCCGTCTGTAATCTTTGACCCGCACGCTTTGCGCACTGCATTTCGTTTTTAATTGACCAGGTCGTAGGTTTTGCAACTTGATTGGATGCTGTCGGATTGGTTCAAAGTTTATGAATTGAAGGGAAATGAATTCATGGCACACTTTTTAAATTACATACTAGTCAAAAGGCTCAGGTCCAAGTGAAGTCACGGTTCATTGTTGTAGAAGTCCAAGTAGAGTCTAAAGTTATCAAATTTGTGACTCGATTCCACAACTCTGATAAGAAAGATCCAGAAACGTGTGATAAGAGCAAGTTATAGAACACGTGGAAGCTGTAAGCAGGGGGCAGAGGAGCGAGACAAACCCCAGTAAGAGCGCACTGTGAATTTATAGCTTTTTGCACAGACTCTCATTCCTTGATTCTTGTATTATGTGAACATGGGAACTTTGTATTCCCATGTTCAAAGGGTTCACAAGCTATTCAGCTTTGTCATCAAAAGACTATAACTGTTCCTACCTACAGCACCAAACCAGTCTCTCGGTTGTAGCATGGTAGATAGTTAACTCACACTTAGCATTAACTTCAAGTCAAGTGAAGTCAGTGTAAAATATTTAACTCAGTATTATCAGTGTATGCGTATGTGTGTGTGTGTGTGTGTGTCGGGGGGGGGGGTACATGTTTGTATGGGTAAGAAAGAGACAAGACAGAAATCTGATAGAGGTGTTCACGTAGGTGTTGTCTTTTTTCTTTTGTAGCCTGGAAACAGCAGAGACTGATTCTCTATTCAACGACTTTGTGTTTCTCCCCAGTGGTATGTATGAGAAAAATATGACGCTGTAAGTGTCTGTGCTTCTGTGTGGAGGGCGCGGTGGTTTGCTGTTGTTTGGCAGGACCTAAATTAGCTATTGCTCAATGTTGAATTTTTGCCAGGGCCAAAACAGTGACACATTAAACTTGATGCCAAATCATTAAACAACCTCTCTTTTGTTTAGTGGGCTGTGAAGATAACCTGGCATGCAGGCGTTCCTCTTCTAATGGCTCCATTACTGATGGGTGAGGCGTCCACTGGACAAACATTGTTATGAATAAAGAGTTGAGAGTTGAACAGACCGCAATCGACCTGAATGTGTGAGATATACTGTAAATTGAAGGCTTTGTATATCCTTAAGGTGGTAATACATTTAACAGGAGGTAATAAAGCTATTGGGAGATTAAAAACCAAAAATCAGCACTGTTTAATTTAATACAACATTCCTACCTTTAGCCCATGTTCTTCTTAGATTTAATAATCAATATGATGAGATATGCTGTAAGAGCTCATATAGCACAATCTGAAAGTGAGGCAGTTACATTTTCAATGTTTTGAGTCTAATCCAGCACACTGGATTTGAAATGAGACAATAACAATGAGTAATCTACCAATTTAGCGTTGCTACAGAGGTCTGGTGAACGCACTTGTCTTTAACTCCACACCCCCACACAACTCCTGTCATGTCACTTGAGGCAATTTATCAGGGTTTTTTGCAGCTCCCCCAGGAGCCACAAAAGGCTTTATAAAGGGTGTTCAATTCATCTTTTAAACTTAGTCTTCAGATTATGTAGAAAAGACAGACAGGGCAGAGTTTTCCTTCCTAACAGTGCAATGTTCTTGGCCAAGTCAGTCACCAGACCTCAGTCCATCTGAACAACATTTGCTTCACTTGATTGAAGGAAAAATGAAACATGGATACTATTATATCGTCCTGGCATCACCAAGAAAGATGCCAAGTGTCCACAGATATCTGTGGGTCATAGACTTCAAAAAATCATTGGCTGTAAAGGATATACAGATAAATATTAAATATGGCTTTATTTAGGTGTTGCATGGATGCCGGGCGGAGCCCAAGTGCAGGACACAGACCCATTACTGGTTTAATTGAATACAGACGAAAAAGGGCAGGTAGGAGAGGAGTCGGTGGGTCGTGGAAATCCGGCTGGAAGGGAGCCGATAGCTGAGGGAATGTCTTGGCGGGAAGTTGGGAGGCAAGCCGGGGTGATGGAGGCAGGCAGGCAGGCAAGGTTGGTGGCTGGCGAGCCTGCAGGACAGCTGGTAAGCTGGTGGAGCAGAAGAGAACCTGGAGCACAGGGAGACACCGGATTAACACCAGCAAAATAGTTTCACAAACTTCAAAATTTCATACACTGTGCATCTGATGGCCAATGTGAACATGCTCACATTAAAGCTGAGCTTCAGGACCTTAACTCATAGACATTGTTTTATTTCAAATCCGATGTGCTCAAGTACTGAGGCCCTCACTAAAAGTGTATCATTATCCTACTGCTTACAGACAACACTGGGTATAGCTGAACTGAAATGTATGAAAGGATTTTCTCTGTGCTCATCGAGAAATACATTTTTTTCTTTCCATAATAGTTTACTAAAACTATGATCCTTAATGTTCCTCTCCCAGCAGCCTGTCAAGAACCTCAGCCCCTCTGTTCCTGATGCGTTCTCGTCAGAAAGCAATTCGCATCAACGGCCGTGTTCTCAGCATCTCCTTCCAGGGCAATGAGCTGCTCAGTCAGCTGGCTGTAGTAGGAGGCAATAAGAGTGGAGTGTTTGTGCACCAGGTGACAGAAGGGAGCGCTGCCCATACTGTTGGCATCAGCCCTGGGGCACAGATAGTGGAGGTGGGTTTCTGAGGACTGAGTCTAATCATTCTGCCTACCGTGAAGGCGCTTCTCATAATACTGTTGTTCTGCAGGTGAAGTACGAGCATAACCAGAGGACTCTGAGGATGGTTCTGGAGGATTCCACTTTAGAGGAAGCTATGTGGGCTCTTGGTCAGGTCACAGGCCTCTGTCATCTCTCCCTTCGGCCCAGGCAAGATGGTATGTCCCAGAGCATGTACATAAAACACTGCTCCTTGTAACCAAAATGGTACGTCTCATCATAAGTCCCACTCTGAAACATTTCTCCATTCTTGAAGCCAAAATGATTGGTGTCATTTTACTTATAATATTAAGATATTAATTTCACAAGATGAAGACTTCCACTCTATCCTCAATAAGCAACATTAATTTACTGACTAACTCCAGAACAGTGGCATTGGGACAATTTTTGCTCATGCTGTAATTCCAGCATCATGAAATTACATAATAATGGAAGTAATAATGCAAGGTCAACAAAATAATCTGAATCATTTTAATTCTCAGAAGGAAAAATAGCCTTTGCGCACACACACACACACACACACACACACAAACATAATGAAAAAGAGCAAAGGCAGACTGTGATTTAACAAAGCGCAGTGACTGTACCTTGTTTATGTCTTCAGTAAGCAGATTGTTTCTCTTGAGAGTAAAAGGGTGGTCAGCTAACGGTGACTTGACTGCTGAGAAAGCAGCCGGACAGAATGTTGCTCAACCTGCTGGATTCACGACTGTGCCATTGTTTTGCGTCTTTCAAAGAATTCAGCTGAGCTGCAACATTTTCCGTACACAAGACTAGTTGGACGGAGACAATAGCTTCATAAAACAGTTTTTATGTCTCCAAGGGCATCACACAAAGACACAGCCTGGTGTAAAAAGCATTTCAACATCCCTTCTCTGTTTCACTCTGTTGCCGACTGTTGAATTATTGTCTCATCTTTTTTATATGGACTGCAGAGAAGTGAGGTCATTTAGTGCTCACACCGCTTTGTCAATAAAGCACAGCTTTAGCGAGGACAGAGTGTGATAAAATACACAAGTTCCTCTACCGTCCTTTAAATGCTCACATCACATTGTCTTTGCATATGTAGGTAAGGACTATTCTGTTGTTGGGTGGGACTGTGTGTGTAAACTGTAAGGTAACAAAGTACAATTACCTTGAATATATGTTAACCTTATCTTAAAATCATGCTACAGCAACAGGGCAAAGAGCGAGCATTGCATTACAGCAAATGAGTGTGACAAATAGGCACTACTGAACACCTCCACTAGAGGGGGCACACAAAGAATATAGCCAACTTTAGCCAGGTTTGTGATACTAGCTTGCTAATGGGCTTGCCATACTTTCAGAAACAAGTTGCCAACAGGCTAGTTTCTGCATAAGTTACACATTCCATCAAAACAGTTCAACACTCAGGGTTCATCACCAATATACACCAAATTAAGGAGTGATTCATATTATTGCCTCATATCCATACTGACCTAATGCTTAAGCACATGCAAAATATTGTATTTAAATTTAAAGAGAGGATAACATCGGCAGTCACTTGGTTCAAATCACTATACAGCTCTGACTGATGGTATTTACCAGTCAACTGTAGGGACATAAGAGGATAAAATCCTCCTTTAACTTTTTGGCAGGTAGTAATAGCATGGTACATTTTAAAATCTGATATGGAAAGTGGAGCTGATATGACTACAACTGAAGTCACAGTGTAGAGAAAGTGTAGACAGCATAGATTTCATCATAATGATACAAATATACAGTGGCTTCAGTGAAAGTGTCCTCCTCTGCCTCCAGACTATGCGGTGCTGCTGCAGCAGCTGCAGAGCAGTGAGACATCATCTGGAGACTCCTTCTACGTTCGTGTCAACATGTCCCTCCCTGCTGGCCACAACGGAACCCTGGCTGTGTCCTGCAATGACATCCTTCACGTGACCAACACGCGACCCACTGGAAGCGACGACTCATGGCACGCCAGCCAAGTCCACCCCTGTCAGCTGCTGGACCTCCAGAGTGGAATCCTACCCAACTATTACAGGTTGGTACACTGATGAGGAATCATGAAATGGATCAGTTAAGTTTCTTGTCAGTCTGCATAGGTAGGTAGGGAGTAAGAATACTCAGAATACTTGAAAGTGAAATTAAATCACCACTCTGTGCTTGAATTTCTAATGTTTTTCTGATGCACAGGGCGCAGCGACTTCTGATTCGAGCAATTGAAGAAATGAGCTTTCAAACAAAGAAAACGCCAAAGGTAAGAATAATCTAAAATACCGCCACCCAGTGACCCCATGCGGACGTTTCGCATGCTAACTCATTATCTGTGAATACTCCTCTCCCTCACCAGGCTTGGCGTGTGGTGACACAGAATCAGGAGAAGGCAGTGAGGATTGTCAGCACCGGGCGCCAGGGCAGGAACCCACTGTGGATCAGCGTGGAGGATGAACAGATCAACAATAGCCTGTATCAGCACAAAAGTACACCATCTGACTTTATTGCTTCTTGAATAAATATTTTTAATGATTTTTTTTCTATGGAAACCTTTATCTTTCTCATAGTGTATATTATTTCCTATGTAGGTGATACATCTGCCGCCAAATGTTGTGTATCCCTCATGCCCTACACCCTGGTCACCCCCCACTGCCCACCCATCTGCAGGCCTGTCCTGCTGCTGCCCACCGTCCTGGGACGCATCCTGGACAAGAAGCTGGCAGACTCGCAGGGCTTCCAGCTCTGTGAGCCTGGTGAGAAATACTGTGTTGTTAAACGCTGAATGAAACCCTGTGTATTTATATTTCATATCTGTTTCCGCTGGAGCATATGCCATCAAAGACTCATTTTTAGATGCAGCCAAGGGGACACACCCTTCCTGTGCTGGCAGATAAGTCTGTTTGACTAGACAGAGCACATGTTTGTCTGTTGCTGCAAACCAGGAAGGAAATATAGCTCTGCGAATAAATAGTAATAAAAATGATAGCGGCTATAAAGGCAACTAATGTTTGCTGGTGTTTCCTGCAATGATAAGGTCAAATGAAAGTTTTAATGATCTTTGTGGGAAAAGACTTGTGGAAGCCCTGAGATTCAAGTGAGAAAAAAAGTCTGATCTAAACTGTTTTCTCTCCTGTGGAAAAAAAAACCTTTTTCTATGATAATAAATGATAATAAAGTTCCTTTAAAAAAAAAAAGGGTTAGGGTTAGGTGGTTTTGGAAGATGAAAAAAAGGATAATCTTTCCTAGTGTTTGTTGTTGTAATACTCATTTCTTCCACAAGAGGCTGAAGTGCACCACGACCCATGAATGCTTTTAGTCCTATTTAGAGAACAAAACGACATGTGCAGAAGAAAAATCAATCAATAAATGTTTCAGATACCAAATGTATCAAATACTGAAGGTTAAACATCATATCTAAAGATAAAGGTCATATCTTCCTATAGACTTTGAAATGTATTGCTAAAAATAATTTCATGATCTTTTCATATGACTTCATATATTATTAGTTCATGCCTTAGTTCTTTGATTCTCCCTCCCCACCCTTCTGCTCCACAGAGGTGCTGAGCTCCAGTGAGCACGCAGCCAGGCTGCAGAGGTCCGAGATCCTGGAGGACTGTGAGCAGGGAACAAACTGCTTCTACACCCTGCAGAGTGTCGAGAAAGCCATGCAGGAGGTCAGAGCAACACAAACAACGTATCTTATGTTTGGACACTTTCAGTGGAGGCTGGTATTTCAAAAAGCAAAGAATGGGGCTCAGTTAAAAATGGTGAAAGGGTAAAACAGTATATGGCTGTTAGGTTAGCTTATTGTCATCACTTTGGTCCAGTCTGTAAAATCTCAACAACTACTAGATGGACTGCCATGAAATTTTGTACAAACATTCATGGCCTCCAGAGGATGAATTCTAACGACTTTGGTGACCCCAACTTTTCCTCATGCTCCATGGTTTTGTGCAAAATGTATTGGATTGCAATAGAACTTGGTGATCCAGTGGCTATTTTCACAACAACGCAGAACACAGGCAGCGCCCTTGAAATTCGCTTTGCCTGCTTGTGTGGTGTTTTGGTGCCCAGTGCAGAGTGTGCGTGCACAGGTGGGAGGGCATGCACAAACAGGCTGGAGGTTTATTCTAATTTAGGCGATTTGTTGGCATGTTGGTAGAAATGTGGTCCTAGACTCAGAACCACATCTCTTTCTGGTGAAACAACAATGTGCTGCTAACCTCATGGTTTTGTCAATAAGAGCAAACGAAACGCTTGGGAGCAAATGCAATGATGCTTAAAATGTAAATAAGCAAATGTAATTAAACACCCTCCAGCCAGTAGATGTTTACATTAGCATAAAAAAAATCATATTTAATGTGGTTAAAGCAGGAACACCAGTAAATAACCACACACACTTCTACGCAAATCAGACAGGTCCGTTATAACTCCGCATTCTGAACTCATTAATCCTGTGCTACTTTCCAACTTCAAAAAAAGAATGCAGCAGTTTGTGTTTTATTCTTGAAGTGCTTACATGAACCAAATAGCAGGTGCGCTTGGAGACACCATGCAGTCTGTGCGACCAACACCTACCACTTTCCACTTGTCTTAGCACTTGCACGATTAAAATAAGGCCCTTTTTCTGTAACGCCATCATCAGGTCAAAGTTTTGACCTGCAAATCTAATGACATTCCCATCAGCCTCAGTTGTAGAAAAAGCGCCTTATTTTAATCGTGCAAGTGCTAAGAAAAGTGAAAAGCGGTAGGTGTTGGTCACACAGACTGCATGGTGTCTCCAAGCGCACCTGCTATTTGGTTCATGTAAGCACTTCCATACAGCATGTTGTTATTTCCTATGAATTAAAGTTGTATGTGCAAATTAAATAGTTAAAACACTGATTTTGATTTTAAACATCTTCACAGATGATGCATTAAAACATATTTCACTTGATAGCACTGCTCTTAAAACACCCTCATTTTTCAATCCTCCTGTTCAACGCCTTCTTCCATGTTTTCTTCTCCTCGTGCGACAGGGGATTCACTGTGTGCTGCCGTTGGGGCTGGACTGCGTGCGTCGGCTACACCGGGTAGAGATCTTCCCTATTATCATCTTCATCACCCAGTCTGCACGGAGTGCACGTAAATTGAGGTAAACTCTCCTCCTTCTTCATGCAAATGCTGACAGCGCTCACCTCGTGGCTCATGACACTGAGACTTACATCATTTACTTAGATAATCACTATAAGCATTCGGGTGAAACTGACATCAGCCATAGTTTCCATGCTCTACAGACAGATCAATTTTGTCCTTAAACTGACATTAACATAGGTAACGCACATAGTTAAGTCACAAAAGTCAGACTGTGAAGAGGGGGAGTACAAATCATACAATACAAACATTTACTCTTAATCAAATGTTATGTACAGGAATTCCCACGATCCCTTTGGTCACTTGTCACTTCTATTTCTGATTTCATGCTGTAATGGAAGTTTGTGTTGCCATCTTACTACACACAAAAGATCTTGCATTGTGTCCTGTTAAACAATTTGTTAGTTGTTTGTTGCTGCAAACCAGGAAGGAAATTTCGACTGACTAAATATTAATACAAATTAATAAAAAATAGTCTAACTAGAATTACCGCCCTGCGGTTTAATGCCTCTGCCAGCGAGTCAAGTTGCAGTTTACACCTATGTCTGTCCAGACTCATGTATTTTGGCTAAAGGGAAGTTATCACTATGTTGATGATACATGATTTTTTCCGGTGAATCTACATGTTAAACTGATTAATGAAGGATTATTGCAGATGTATTGGCTAAACAGGAACACATGAACTTGATTACTATGTAAAGATGAATTCTTATAGCGTAAAGCTACACAAAATGTGGCGCTTTTGTTTTCTCCTGGCTTTTTCAGATGTGAAGCGATCTCTAGGTGAAAATACGCGCTCCAATACTGTATGTCATTTGCTATCTCGTGACTCCGATGACACTCGAAATTCGGAATGAGGCAGGAAGTGAAAGGCAGAATGGACGACATGGAGGAAAGCCCTCACTGTGCTAGTCAGTGTTTGCTCATTGTGTCGTCCCGGTCGACATGTGGGTGAAAAGTCAAAAGCATCACCAATTCATTTTCCAACCAACCGTGAAATATGGTCATCAATTCTTCAGTTATGGCCAAGGACGTGTTTTGTGAGGTCACAGTGACCTTTGACTACCAAATTCTAATCGGTTCATCCATGAGTCCAAGTGGATGTTAGTGCCAAACTTAAAGAATGTCTCCCTCTAGGTGTTCCTGACATATTGAGTTCGTGAGAATTGGGACGGACAGACAACCTGAAAACTTAATGCCATTAAAAATGATAGAGGCTATTGCTCTACGACCACACAGAAGTTGCCCTTCTCTTCCATGTTACATTACTTAAAACTACATTAAAGGCTCCACTTTAAGGTAGTGACACATTTGACATTTGAATGCACCTGTTTGCATATCATCTCTCTCCACACTCAGGCTTAAACCTCTTGCGAGCAGCCTTGTGTTATAGAGTAAAAAAGCATTAAGACCTTTCCACTGAAGAAAATAAAAAAGCAAAAGTTATCCGCTTGTGGCTGCTGTGTGTCTTGGGTCTGTTGATGCTGCTGTCACTGGACAAACTGGTGTCTCTGCCTCGTTTGTGAGGACTTCTCCTTGTACGATTGTGGGACTGACATTATGATCCTTGTAGTAGTCTTGTAGTTTATTTCCTTCACTCCGTCTGCACTTCCAGGTCAAAGCTGCAGCGCCACGGCCAGTCGGAGGAGCAGCTGCTGGCGTGTTCGAGGAGCGAGGAGCCGCTGCTGGACAAGCTGCCGTGCCTGTATCACAGCGTGGCTCCGGACTCCTGGTGTGACCAGGCCTCCCTGCTGACCAGCCTGCGCACCATCATCTGGGCGGAGCAGAAGAAGATCGTCTGGGTGGAGCCTGACCTGTGGTGAAGCAGAAGAAGAATCTATAATATAACTATAAAAATAATAGGAATTATGATTTCTCAAGAGGATTTTTGTTAACGCGTAGAGTACAAACAAGCTTTAAAGGAAATGTATTTGTAATGCGTATGTATCTATGATACCTATAGATAGTAACTTGTTGAACGAAGCACTCTATATGTGCTACTTTGCTTTTAAATAGCGTAGTATGAAACTGTCACTATTTACTGTACCCAGGAACATTTTCTACATTGTGTTGCCTCCCTTTTTGAGGCATTTGTTTTTTTTTTAAAGCAAACACTGGTGTGAGGTGTCCACTAAAAACAAACGCCGTTACAACATACTGTAATGACTGTAAGTACTGTATCTCTACAATATGTTGTAGATCATTTCCCACTATGAGGGACTTTCTTTTAATGTTCTGGACATGAGTAATGAGATGTGATTCTTATTAGGAAGGAGATGAACTGTATTCAAATCAAATCAGTCACCACCATATCTATTCTTTCAGGATTTTAGAATGGAACTCAACTGGGCAGGGCATGCCCTGCAATTGACTGGCGACCAGTCCAGGGTGTTTCCTGCCTCTCGCCCAATGTTAGCTGGGATTGGCTCCAGCCCCCCCCTGCGACCCTTCGGGATAAGCAGTCTGGTTAATGAATGAATGAA
>JAVQJF010050678.1:0-15279 GCA_036023855.1 Gadopsis marmoratus | reverse complement strand
ACACACACACACACACACACACACACACACACACACACACACACACACACACACACACACACACACACACAAAAGAGATAGACACCTGACATGGGAAAGTGATCACGCCTACTTTACTTCCTGATTACAACATTCTGGCCTGTATTTGAAGCCCGGTGAACTCCATATTCTTGACTACAATTTCCCGTAAGCCTACTCATATATTTCTCCCTTTAAATCTCCTCTCCCTCCATAGAGATAAGACCCCAGCCATGATGATTACCCTCCAATATCCCCGTCCTTTTTGCTTGCGACCTCCAGGTCAGCTGGGAGTTGAGGGTCAGCATCTGAGCACCTGAATGTTTATAGATGGGAAACAGCCACTGATGAGTAGAGATAATAAGCTGCCTTTTGAGAGAAAGGAACAGAAGGAAGAGTGTTGTGGCTGGATTATTGACAAGGCACAGGAGGAGGGCAAGAAAAGAGTTTAAAATGCGGAGCAAGGCAGAGGAGATTGAAAAGACTAATTAGCAGCCATTTGTCTTATAAATGGGTGCCACATTAATTACAATTTAACTAGTGGGGAAGTGGTCAGGCTGCTCTTTTTTGCTCAAATATATTCCTATATTATTCCAGACTACTATTTTCCCATCTTTATTTTTCTGCCCGTGTATTTTCTTTGCTCAAACGCAGCTTCAGAAGCACTTTATTTTCACATTTCTCTGATCCATTTGGGTGCTGGTCTTTCCTGTGTAATCGCTCTTTTAGCGGTATCACCCTCCTCTGATAGAGATGATGTTTATTACTGATTATTTTATGACAGGAGCTGTATGAGACAGCTCCACCGTACTAATGAGCAGGGACACAGATAGAATCACCCTCAGCCCCCTCGCTCCTCTCAACCCTCGCCTGCAAATATAATTAGCTATGATTAAACTGGGTATTGTTTAATTAATACCACCGCAGCCTCTTCCAGCCGATGTCTCCATTTCCGGTGCTGCTTATCTCCCATCCCTCCATCAGCTGTGGAAGTCTTTCTAGTTGTTTTTTTGTTTGTTTTGTTTTTGACTTATGCCTCTGTGAATCCTGGATATAAATATAGGCCTGCTTTATATCATTAAGCTATATGGCTAGAATTTCTTCCACTGCTATTAAAATAGTTTGAACTTATACTGTATCGCTGGCATTGTTTGCAAATTCCACTTGTGAAAGATGAGTTAAGATCACCCCGATGCAAACATTTTTATTACACTTTTATTTAAGTATTTGCAGCAAAATGTACCTAGTAACATCTCTCATTGTGAAGAATGTCCTCATTTCAGGGTGTTACATGAATATTATAACACTATTTTTATAATTATTGCACAAGCAGTATTTTAAGATAGCAGCTGGTCCAGGTGGTGCTTTATCTAACTCCTGCAGCAGTTCGTAATTTTATTAAATGTATAAATGTGGGATTTTTTTGTGTGAAAAACATATGCAAATCAGCCATTCCATAAATATATGCAAAATAAAAACAGATTTCCCTCTGTGTTGCAGGGAAATAGCATGACGTATTCGTGTAGAAGTGCAAGGTTTCAAAAACAAACAAAGTATTAGCGCCTTAGAATTGTATGGCATTTGTTGTTTCTTTATATAGTTGCAGTAAAATATAAAAGCTGCTATGAAAAAACTATCAAAGACTATATTTAGTGGATCATCTTAATGTAATTGCAAGAAGACAAGATTAGATAGTTCTCAGCTTTTGTGTTGTAGGCAGCATATAGATAAAATCACAAAACTCTAAACAAGCAGTTAAACCATTATCATATGTTCTGATCGCAAGTTGCATAAATAAGACTGAAAAAGAGGAAAATGATGAAACTCATGTTTAAATAAATGGGATGAGTACTATAAAACAATGGTAGCAAAAGAAGAGACCAGCGAGCCTCTTTGGGATCCTGGTCTATTCAGGATCACCTGCACCTGTCTCAGTTAGTGAGGAGCTGTTCTCTTAATGTGTTACTAAAACTAGTTTAAATCTGAGCATTGTAATTCCAAATTAACTTCTGCACGGCCATAGTAAACATTTGTTAATGAACGTATTCAGAATTGAAGACAAGTGCAGACACGTGGAGCCTTTAAGTGTGTCAGTTTTAGCAAAGACGGGAAATTCTGCAATCAGCTACTGGAACCAAATTCTCTATTTCCTTTCGCATATTAAAGAGGCTCATTAACGGACGTGTCCACACAATTGTTGCTAGGGGTAAGCAGTATACGCTAATGAAAGAAACGGCCTCAAGGCCACCATTGTTCTCTCATCACCACTGAGTTTTTTGCATATCTCTTTCTGTCTTTTTTAAGCAGACAGAAAAAAAAACCATGCAAAGTAGCGCTGACACAATGAAGCAATGTATTGATATACTGCTTGCTTCCATACCCTGACACGTACACACACATACACAACACAAACAACGGTCTGATTTTACTGCCGCTGTCATCCTTTCATCTCCCTCCTCGTCACCTCAGGACGAGGGGACGGTCAGTGAAAGGCAGAGGCTGATGGCTGAAGAATAAGTCGATCATTGCAGCTGAGCTCAGCAGAGTCCAGTCGTCCAGGTCAGAGGTCACCTGCAGCATCACCTTGAAAAATGCCAGCCAGTGTTCTGTGAAAGAGATGGAGAACACATCTCCCGTAGCCTCTCTTTATTATTCACCCTCTTTCACACCTGTTAATAATGCAGCTGGTCAGTGGTTCACATATTCGCGTACAGCAGAACAAGTAACTACTGCTGCAAGCCATATGTTTAAATGATGCTGTAACTATCATTTTTATTCCTCATATGCTAGAACTTGAAAGAAGAAATTAAACCCGTGTATTGTGTTTGTTGCTTTAAGTTCAGAATTAGCGTCTGATCATCAGTACATTTATTTTTTAACTATAAAATGTTCCACTCAGTACATATCTTGGTCACAGATCTATGAAGAAGCAAATTTAAGGGATCCTTATCAAAAGTTTGTTTATGTTGTTATATATGTAAATGACCATCTGCCGGTTTATTGTCACAGTTTTGTCACAAAATTCAGGACTATGTCGAGTAAAGTTGACAGGGAGTATTTATGAACTACTCGTCACTGCTCATAATGACTAAAATGAACTACTACTACAATGCAATTTATCGTCTGACGACTTCATTTAAGTGGATCAAAAATATTCTTCTTCCAGAACAATTTTGCATTCTCTGCAAAACAGCAGGATCAATCAGAGTTTTTGTCAAGCTAGTGTAGTAGAGCGTAACTATTATCACACTACTGGGTTTTGGCTTGGGGTCCTGTGCAGGCACAAAAATGTTCCCAATAATTATGTTAAACCCAACGTAGTAGTGAATTTGTAGGAAAGGCCTGAGGCTGTTCCCTTTCGAGCATTGTGTTACTGCTGAGTGGGCATCAGGCTGCAGGGAGGAGCGTTTAAAACTGGGGCTCTAGTTCATCTAAAATTGCTGCTGGTGGGGTCATGTGATGTGTAGGGTCATGTGAAAAGTCACTTCCACTCTGGATAACCTTGTAAAAGATGTCAAAGAGATGTCAACTATTCTTGGATTTTCATGCTTGTTTTACAATCTAATGAAATGTGTTCAAGGAGCCTTGGGGAGTCCATTTGGCAACCCAGAGGTAGATGTTATGTTTAGATTAGTCACCAAACATGATAGTCCTAAACAAAGAAACCTGTCCTAACTCACTCCTTATGAGTTACGCAGTCTGTGTTGTTAGACTCCACTGAGCCTAAAATATGTTTAGAGAATTATTTAATTTATTGGAGTAGTGCAAACAGTATCATGTTCATGTCATTATGTCTAACATGGAAGTGTCTGAATAGTAGATGTTCAGCGAGGAAGCAAATATTCAGATAATTTACTTCAGTAAAAGTAGTGAAATCCTGCTGTAAAAGTACTCCATTACAAGTTAAAACATTTTATACTGAAAAGGTTACTTGATTAAAAGTATTATCAAAATGTTCAAATCAAAACTCAAAGTACTCAGTACAGAAAAATGTTCCCTGTGACTGCATAGTATTATATATTCTTATTTAGATTAGATTAATTAATTCGATTAGATCTTATAATTAGATTATTATCACCGATGCATTATGTACAAGCAGCATTCTACTGAATTTTAATTACGTTAGTTTGATTTATAACTGCATTATTTTTTGTAATCATATGTTTTGTTATGTAAAATATTAATTTGTAAAGTAACTAAAGTGTAAAATAAATGTAGTGGAGTAGAAGTAGCATAACATTGAAGTACTTAGGTTGAGTACAAGTACTTTAAATTTGCACTTAAGTACAGTAGTGGAGAAAATGTACGTCGTTAGTTAATCACAATGGCTTAAAAGTCTTAAAAAGCAGCATCATAATTTACTACTAATACTTCACCTTGCAAGTGATAAAAATAAGTTTGAAAAGCAATTTAAACCTGCCAAAAGGTGGCCGTTAACAAGCTGTAACCACAACACAACACTTTTTAGCTGCTAAATGCTCCACTATGTTCACCAGCTAGTTGCTAAATGTGTCTGTCTGCTGTTTGTTGCTGAGCAGGTAGAGAACACTGATGAGAGCGATGAGCGCGAACCAAAACAGTAGAGCTGCAGGCCGGAAAACCTAAACTGAAAGACGCTAAAATGCTCCATGTAGCTGAGGGAAACTGCAGAGTGGAGTGATTATCGTCTGTGGCTTCATCATTACGAGCGACTCTTTCATATACATTCAGTCATTTGAGCCATTGTGAATATCAATATTCATTAGAGCAGCTTTAAATTATTGTATTTTTTTTAAATAATGTTTATTAGGAGAGAAACGCCTCACTGATGGTCTGACAGCAGATATATCCTTAGGGACGGAGTTGCTGGGCTACTATTGTTATAACTGTGGGTAGATTTAAAAAAAATCTGTTCTAATGGGACAGCTGCTGCACTTAAATGCAGAGGTTTTGGTGCCACATAAAACTAAAAGCACAGTTAAGAACCTCAGGATCTCAGCTTTAGGAAACCACAAATGTTTTTTTAATTATCAGAGAAAAACTGTTTACAGATTTAGAGGTTCTTCATAGAGTAACATGCTAACATACCATTTTAACCCCACAAAAACCTCCAAATAACTTGCTTTCTTAAGCAAACACAAGGTTATCAGATTAAAAGATATTTATTGTGCCCTGAGGTCTATGCTGTGTGTACTGTAATGGCCCAGTGTGTATACAGAGATAATCCTGGACTGACAGGCAGGGACAGTGGGGTTCTGACAGGCCGGGGGGGTTCAGTGTCTGCTGGGGGACCCAAACATGGCTCTGGTTCTGTCTGGGACCCGTCTGAAAGCCCAGCACTGTCAAGCTGGCCCAAACACTGCCTGATGGGGCTTTTAGAAGAGCAGAGTGAGTGACGGAGGTTTAGAGGAGATCTGACACCGCAGCCTGTGGTGCTCCTGTTTATGTATGTATGCTAGTCCTCCAAAAACTGTGTTTATGAAAACAGTGGCCCGCTGCCCATCAGATACGAGCTCTGGGGCTGGGACAGGGACAGCTCCTCTGAGAGAACTAAACGGAGATGCAAAGACAGACAAAGACAGAGAAAATGACAAGAAAAAGGGACAGTAAGACAAACGGAACGTATGAAAACCAGTCGGGGGGGTTCATTTGATGCAAACGCGGTCTGAAATAATTTCCAGATCAGTTTTAGCAAATGCCCTCTCTCATCATAACTCTTTATTCCCTTATTACTGCCCCACTTTGTCTCTTTCCAAATGTTTGAGCTAAACTCTAGAAAAAGCAGAAAGTACTTTTCCTCTCAATCACTAATCCCCCCCTGCCTTTAATTTGATTTCTTCTCTCTGTTTTGCCCCTTCGGTTGTCTTCCTCCTTAATTAGCTCATATCCCTCTGGTTTTCCAGATTGAGAGTGTTGACACGCACACGGCACAGCCCCAAATCAAATATATATATATATATATATATTACTGCCCTCCCTAACATCACACACTTTATTGCTTCTTCTACTTCTTTCAAGGAGCCTAAATTATATTTTTTTGCCCATTTTGTTTGTTTTTTGGTGCTTGCACACTGGCTGCTGCAATTATCTGTTGTTTTCTGTTTGAAGTGGTAGATGCAGAGTGGAGAGACTCACAGTTTAAGATCATTTTCTATATTTGAAATGACATTTACTGTATTTTACAGAGATAATTGTAGGGTTCCTCATGTAAGCCCACTCAAAACATTTTGTTTTAATACTCTATACATTGTTTAGTTGCTAGTAATGCATTGCAGTGACAATAGCGTTTGGTCTTGTACAGTGTTATGCTCACATGCTTTTGCTTTAAGTTTCTTTCACTTGTCCTTGATCATGTTAGTGTTATCAAAGGAAAGCGGAGGGAAAACTGCTTCTCAAAGTTCACATTTCAAATATTTTAATTGTTTTATGCAGCTTTCATTTATTTTTCTAATAATCCCCCGAGGCGGCTGGAAGACTGTTTACGGTCTTTGATTTGCAGTCCTGTAGCTTTAACTTCAAGCGTTAATTAACCTTCAAATAGAGAAATTATAGCAGGCACACAAGTATGCGCGCACGCTTGACAACCACACACGAACACGAAGACTCCAACAATTGAAGAGATTTTTTTTCTTCTTCTGCTTTTCATCTGAGATCTCCCTTCCTGCTTCTGTCTCTCTCAGACCCCCCCCCCCCCACCCACACACAGAGGCTTACCAGACTTACAACATGCAAGTCGACATTTATTCTCCCGCTTTCTCTTCCTCGTTCCTTTTGTGCACCAAAGTCTAACTCAATCTCGGCCTCCGGATTCTTTGAACTTCTGTCAGCGCAGAAATAACATTACAGGTTCAAAGACAACAGATACCTGTTTTCTGCTCAGAACCAGTTAATCTCTGTGCCTTTCGCTCCATTTGTTTCTCTCCTCAGCTCCTTTTTGTCCTATATGTCATCATCTGCAGCCTTTTTTTTTGTCCACTTCTTACATAGCTGGTAAAACATTCCATTATTTTGATACAGGCTCTCATTAGCTTGTTCAGTCTAATTAAAAGAGCTCATTCATATGAAAATGGGAGGCTGATAGTGATTTCCTTCCCTGGCAACAATCGCTAACCTTGCACAGCAACTCTTAATTAGAAACGGGCTTGATTGACATTGAGTACCCACTATACACACGTTGACACACATGCATACATAAGCGTTCTGTAGAACAGTATAATATACCTCTGACCTATCTGTAATGTATCACCTGAATTTAAACTAATAAAAGAGAAAATCAATAATCCTGAAAATATACACACTCTCCAAAGCTCTGTTGTCCCTGGTCCTGTTTACGTGTCCTATATACCGGTGTCTACTATTATATATTCTTTCTCCTCTCTCCCGCTCCTCGTTTGTTCTCTGCTCACGTCTCATGTTGTCAGTGCTCTGATAGGTTAATTCATGCAGTGTTTACTGTCCCGAAGAGATTCCCATCAGGCCTTTCTCCCCTCTGTTTCTCTTCTACCCCTCGCCCCTCTTTTCACTGCTTCATCGCTGCATATTAATCATCAGGTGTGTGTACATAACATCATTGCTAGGAGGCACACAGCGGCGTGGAGACAACAGAGGAGTGGAGGCCACTGGAGGGTGACATTGAACGGCAGATACAGTCACTGATAGCGCAGAACAAAATATCCAGTTCTCCTCGTTTTTCATCTGATTCCATGTCTGTGTCTTGCAGCATCTAATGTGCACGTTTATTATGTGACAACTCTCCAGAGGACATATCAGTGCTGTTCAGTCAGTCTGGACGGACAGGTTATACGACACACTGAGATAAAGATATGCATTTATCTGCTTTTCTGATGGCTGATTATTGGGTAACACTTTACTTTAACCTGCCTATTTAGGCAGGTGTAAAAATGTATAAATAGATGTAGAGCTTGGAGGTTCATTCATTGTATTGGAAATAGTAGTTAGATTTTTTCTATTTAAGTCTTAACTTGAGGCCCACTTACTAGATTTTTTCCAGAGCTTTCAGCCACATCACGTGGCCGTCATCAGCAGACTTTAAAATGAGTATTAAGAATAAGTATTTCATTGATAAATGCATTTTTTATATAAATAGACTGTCAGTCATTCAGTAACATTATACAGCAGTTATTGATACTTCAGATTGTTGTTGAGGAATACATGAATGCATACTACTACAGCGACACTATAGTGTGTTATAAACCATTTAATAATTTATTACTGCTTATAAATGCTACAAAGTGGAGTAAAATTAAACAACTTTTAAGGTCATTTCAAGTCGCGCTTGTTTGTACAATCCAGTATCACATGCTCAACGTCTCAGTGAACTTTAAGCCCACGTCAGAAACAGTTCCCAAATAAACATCAGCTTCTGCAGATGAAGTTATTTTATGTGATAACCTAATTTAATAATGAATCACACAACCTGCCAAGTCATGATCAAATTATCTAGGGTGTTTATTTTGAAATACAGCAAAACCTTCCTCAGTTATCATTAGGCTTTGGAAACGGTATCACGTGTTTCTTTTCTGCGTTTCTCATCGTTTAAAAAAATAACTCAGTGTTAAAATCTGTGTAATCGGCTCACATGTTCTCCTAAATAATGTAAACATGGCAACGACTTTTGTTTTTCTTCCAAACTCTGTTGTTTATTCCCTGTTCTTTCTTCCATTGCAGGTCTATTATATTTTATCTATAAATTCAGTTACCAGCAAAATGCTTTTCAAACTCTTTAATTGATCCAAATATACCTACAGTATAATTTATATGGAAAAAAAAAATACTACTTTTACTAATAAACCATCACGGCTACTTCTTATCTCTTTTTTATGTTTCAAGATATTTGTACACTCTCACAGTTAATTTGCCCGGACACGCAAACAAACAGGAGCAAGCATATAAATAGCTAATCATGAGTTCAGCTTTATTGGGCCGGTAGTTTCACCTGCCCTGCCACCAACAGACCGTCTGTCTACTCTCTGGAGAGGAGGACCAAACTGAAAAATCAGATTAGACATACTCCCGACTCTTGTCGTGCTCAGAGTGTGCGTGGTTGGGAAGATTTAATGGAGGACTGGGGTTGAGGGGTTGTCTGTTTACTGATGTCGGGCCCGAGGCTTCAGGGTAGTGTCCCACGGAAATGAGCCATTAAAATTAAGGATTTATTTATTTTTCTCCTTCCCCTTTTCCTTCTCTGCATTTGGCATGGGGTGCAGAAGTCAGGCAGACTGTTTGGGAATGATTTGGGGGGACAGGACGACAGCCCCCATGGTAGACCAGCCTGTGAGTTAGATTTCATAAATGGAAATGCTGCTTCGATTGTCATGGCTTTGTTATTTAATCAGCAATATCTGGGAGGGGGTTGGGTGACTTGAATGCTTCTGATTTGCCCAGTAGTTCAAGCACGTAACTGGATCTCTTCTTGTCACAGGCGGACAGTGCAGTGAAGTTAAGTGTGCACTTCTCTTACTGGCCTTTTCTTTTCTGATGTAGTTTTCCACCTTCCTGCACTTTTCTGCAGTTTTGTCTTGTGTTCTTGAAAATAAGGCCCAGCCGTACAAGTGCAGGCTGGTTTCAAGCAGATAGGAAGATTTCACAGGAGTGAGGGATGTGGTTGAAGTTACGGATGAGGTGTTGCGTTATCAGCCAGCACGAGGCCAGGATGGATGCGCTGAGGAGAGCTTTGATCTGAGTACATTCACAGACAGCACGGAGGTGAGTTATCATACATCAACGATGAGGGGCGATGAAGAGAGGAGGCCTTATTTAGATGCAGATGAGCAGCACAGAAACACCAAATCAAACTCAACACACAACAAGCAAATCTGCTCTGAAGAAAATCTAGGAAGAGAGGACATTTCTCTATTTGGTGAAAATAGTTTTACTGGCCTGTCTTTAGAGCAGTAAAGCCCATTAAATTGAACACTAAGATACATAATCAATGCTTGATCAATTATTTTTGGAATCTATCATACATCAGAAATAAATAATCAACTAAAAAAGTAAGACATTCTCCAGTTTCAGGTTCTGAAATGTGAGGATTGTCTGCTTTTCTCTCTCTGTATATATTTTTGAAACTCAATATCTTTGAGATTGGTAATTGTTGGTTTGAAAGAAACTAGAAGAGACAAAAGAGACCAAACAAGAAATCACCTTAGGCTCTTGGAGACTGAAAAATGAATTGAAAATGACAGTAATCAATGGTTGGCTATAGTTGCAGCCCTAGCAGGAATGATATGCGACCCATCCAATAGTGAAATTAGATGCTGTGAATAATTGCATATATTTTATAGAATTCATCATTTTAAAAATATCACAGACAACCAACAGTAGGAAGTGACCATGTAGGAAGAGGAAAGAGTGTTTTCAGGATTTCAATGTGACGCCTCAAACAGCCTCAACTGTCGCTTGAAGGATCTGACAAACCTCCATCTCAGGTTGCCGATGTGATGAATACACACTATAAAACACCCACTGTACACAGGTTGTGTTACTGACTGTGTTTTCTGTAAACACCAGCAGTGAAAAACTGAAGCATCTCCCTCCTCCACCTTTTTCGGAGACTAGAGGTTGACACATTTATATTTAGTACTCCAATACTGTATGTTTTGGTTTTGCAGTGATTGTTTTTGCAGCAGTGAGTTGGATTGCCCAGAGTTCATGTAAATACCCCTCTCACCACAACCATGTTGGTCATTGTCTGGTCTGATCGCTCTACATCTTCTGCTCTCTCTCTGTTTATTAATCTCCACAATCACAGTGTCTGTTTAATAAAATGTGCGGCTGATTTTGAAGCCTGAAGTGAAGGCAGAAAATACTTCAGGATCATTTTACGTGGAGAGGCTTAGCTGACCGGCACTCATCTGGATGTAGTTTGGACTTATGGAAGACACATCTTGGTTCACTCGGTCATTTTCTTCCTTTTGCTAATCTTTGCTTTTCCTCTTTATCCTAATGAACACAAACGTTGTTGCTCTGTTTCTCTCATCTTCCTCCTTCTGTCTCTGCAGGCATTGCTCAACTCTCCCTCCTCCTGGTTCTCCTTTATTTTGATAGTCCAATGCTGATTCTGTTTAGGTGACAAAAGTATGTTCAAAAACATAACACTTGTTACATGCTATTTAAAGGCACATTGCAGTAACTCGATAATGACAATGACAATAAACATAAACACATGTACATACAGTAGAGATATATACATTATTTACGCCAGCTGCACATTCTGCACTACAGGACAGTACTAGCCATGCCACAACCCAGTATATACATTTTTCAGTAACAAATTACACACATTATGTATGTATATGTTTTCATACCTCTTGCCTGTAAATAATAGCTAGATGTATTTGCTTATCTTTGTTTAGCATTGTACGTCAAGTTATTTGTGTTCTTCCTATACAGTCATTACACTATATTGTCTATAAGTATATGAGAAGTACTGAACCAAACTCAAATTCCTTAATATTCTGATTTGGATAATGACAATTACTATTGACCACAAATATAAAATAATAGCAATAGAAAGATCTTCTTCACAAGGTGGTATAAACGTTACTGAGATTAATGATAAAATAGAAATGAAGGTTACAATAATGTAATACTTTATTGGCATTTCATCACAGTTGATATGAATTTGCTTTGCTGAGCTCGCATAAAACAGAAACAATCACAAACCTTAGGGCTGCAGAGAGACTCAAAACAAGTGCTACAACATTAAATTACATTAAGTCACCAATAAAACTGCATTAAACAATAATAAAATACTAAATAAATCTACTATAAATATACTAGGATGTATACCATTGTTACATACCATTACTTTGCTTTATGTGTGTGTGTGTGTGTGTGTGTGTGTGTGTATAGGGTATGTGCATGTGTACGAGATACTTAAGATACACACAGCTATTTCTGCTCCTGCCCTCTTGCTCCAGTTTGAATAGAGGTATGAAAGAGGAGTCCAAGCTGTTCACGTTTCACAGAACGCTGAATAACAATCTTCTCTTCTTCTGTCCATCCTATTCTCCTGTTCAAACACTCTCTAATATTAATTCTCCTCTTACCCTTTGCATCAATTGCTCATGGTTGTTTAGTTTTGGAGTGCGTTAAATGATGCTGTGACTCGGTTCACTGGCCTCCTGCTGTATTTTGTTACTGTGTAGCATTTTTTTTTTTCTCCCGCAGGCTTTTAAAATGTCTGTTTCTTGTGTTTAAATATGAATTAATTAATTAGAACACATTGAAAAAAGGCAGGTCATTTCACTCAGTTCAGCTGCCTGTGAAAACACTGCAGGCAAAGTATGAAGTGACGTGAGCGTAGCTGACTGTACACACACATAAATAGGCATTCGCATAATTGCTAACACAGGAGGAACGGACACATGTAGACATTTACAATCAGGTTCCCCTACTTTGATCCATTGGTCCAGGCTTCCAGGCTTTGAAAACCCTTCAGTATCTCGCTCTGAGCTCAGACCATATGGTTATTGTGGTTAGTCTAAGTATAATATTGAGGCTTAATGACATAACTCCCACCTGGAGAAGCAGGCTTTGAACAGCCAGTATTAAGCCTGCTGCAGAGATAAGGCAGCCATTAGCTCGATCATTTCATGGCTACTGCAACAATAAGAGTGACAGCCCCTTAACGTTAACAGCACACACTGAGACGCACTGCTTTCTCTTTTTTGGGCATGTCTGCAGGGATGTGATGGAGGGTATTGTGTGTGGGTCAGAGGCCGTTTTAAATAAGCAATAAATGTTAAATCTGCCTGACATCTTCAGTATCCATTACTGCAAAGAGCTTGCTGGGGAGGAGACAGAGACGGAAAAAGCCGGAGTGAAACTGGTAGACGGAGGAGATGAGATCAATAGAGGCAGAATGGAGGATTGATTCAGGCTCTTAGATCTTTCAGATTAGTGGCTCGATTAGAGACAAATATGGAGGCTTATTCATGTGACCTTAGCAGTGACAGCCTGAACTAAGTGGTCATAGAGTAATTACATTCAAACCCCAATATCCCACTGATGCTGGAGATTTGGAGATGACTGCCGTGCTGGATTTTCCAGAATCTCACAGGATAAAAGTTGTTTTTGTATGGCCCAGTTTTTGACAAGGCTGGTGCACACTGTCACTAATGTTTCTCCGTACTGGAGATTTAACACTTAGTCCTTCTATTGGTCAGTGAGACTACATGATTATTTCTATTCTGTTCTGTGGAAAATGCTTGAGAGGAGCTTCTGTTTTGCTAAGCCCTGAGGTATTTAATGCAGCGGTTATGAACAATGGAGGCTTCATGTGGTCTGGATGTCCCAGTCCAAAAATAAGGCCCATGCAAATGCAAGCAAATATACCATGTGTGCAAGTCAGTGCGCTAGCTGTTGGCTCTAATCAGAAGTGGTCTGACTGGTGGACCTGCATCATACTGTATCCCCCACCCCAACAAACACTCTGCTCAACAAGCATTACTCATTCATAGTTTTCAATGTACCATAAGAGGGTAAAGAATGAACCTCTGTTTTGCAAGACAACATTTTGGTGCAAAGGTCAAATGTTTTTTCTAAGTTTAAAGTTGAACTGATTTTAGAATTCTATATTGTGTTTATCTTTCCATAAAAAAAAAAAAGGATAAACTGCCTTGGACATATTTGTGAAAACAGCCTCTAAGCTTTTGGCAGAGCTTCACTGACATTTGATAGCTGGCATTGCGGGAGGACCCACTGCTAATTTCCATGTTGCACTACAGACTGGAGCACATCATATGAACACTGATACAAGTCCTTTTTTACCCTTTTCAACCAGCTCTGGTTTACGTCCTGTTAGATTTAAGACGTCTTTCCTTTTACAACATTCAACTATTGGGGCAGACCTATTGTCCTCTTATGTTTGTATTAGATAGCTTCCCCTCAGAAAGTGGAAGCTAGTTAGCCTAGCTTGCACTGATTCCCACTACACGTTACTTTTCATGGATGTTATTTCAACCCCTGCTGAGTGCTGTCAGGCTCCTGCCCACCCTGTGTTGTATTCATCCTGCATCGTACAAAGAAGGGAAACTAGCTGTCTTTCATGGCTTCCAGTTGTGGTGATGGCAAATGACCAGACTGTCAAAACAAAAGAAGCAACTAGTCCTGTAGCGCCAGCACTCTATATAAATATATATATATATATATATACATATAACCCCATGACTCGAGTCAGGACCATGAGAAACGTAAATTCATATTCCTTGGATTAAATTAAATTTCTTCTTTTTGGTTACATTACAATTGTTACCAAATAAATATACATAACAAACATGGAGGATACATACAATATACTGTATATATACTTAGCAAACATGAATTTTAATTTCAGTTCTATTAATTTGTGCACATGAGAAAACTGTAGATGTATTATAGTACTATGTAGCTTGTGTGTAGCTGACGGGTTGTTTATGATTGGCAGGTGAAGTTTGCTTCTGTTGCCCACACTGATACCACAGCAAACAACACTTACAGCAAGAATTAGCGTGAGGAAACCCCCCTTTCTGCCACGTACAATGGTTCTGTGCGCACGGCCATTTTAAATTAGATGAATAAATTTGGAAGTGTAATTATTTTTTGTGCTTTGAGCTATTATTCTCCTCTATGGGAAAGTGAGGGATAAGATGAGAGAAAGGGGAAAGTATATATGATCCCTAGAAGACAAATGCAGACGTATTTGCTCAAAATCTCCCTTTTTTTTCACTTCTTCTCTGTCTCTCCGTCAGCCCCCGATAGGCATAACTTTATTTCTTTCACCCATCATTAGATTAGTTCCAAACAAAACAAACTCAATTAACCTTATTTCTCCACAATCCCTAATTCTAATATGTCTAGAAGACTCCATCCAGCACACAAACACAAACAAACAGGTATGCGTTATTGGCCCTGAGTCTGGCAGTATGATGGTAATAGTGTAGCATTAATGTTAAATAGGCAGTCAAAACAACAGTCTTAATCAGTGTGTAGTTGTTATTAACTGCAGCCTGTCAGTCTCTCCACTTTCAGCCCCACACATGGTGTTTTTGCCCGAGTGTAATTCAATCAATTCACACTAACTCTCTCCTCCTCCCCTCTTTTCCTGCTGAACTTGCCAGGTCATGTTCTCTGGCTCATATGTTTGATTGAGGCCTCCCTCTCGTGTCTGGGAGAGAGGGGAGGTGGGCTCGGCCCGGTCGCATCGGGACTGAACTTCCCCGAGCTGGGAAACACTTCCCGGGGGGGGGGGGGGGGGGGGGGGGGGGGGGGGGGGGGGGG
>JAVQJF010050677.1:0-31192 GCA_036023855.1 Gadopsis marmoratus | reverse complement strand
GTTAGGTTTGATTAAGCCCTGGGTATCTGGCTCAGTAGCTTGCTCGGGAATGACATGCCCATGGATATTTGGTATGAGTTTAACGGCCTTATGACGCATTGTCATAAAACGGGGCGGAGCTGCCCCTATCGATAGAGAAGAAGAGGGTCTACAGATGTATGTTTTGAATATTTTTGCTTGAGGTGTCTCATCAGACACAGACTTGTTAAATTAGCTGCCTCCCGTCCCTTTTTGCCCAAAACCTTCTAAGTACAGATGGTGGCTGAGATTTAGCTGGAACTGTTAGGGATTCAGTGCCTTACTTGTGGACATGCTAACAGGTATCAAAAAGAAAATACTATCTAACAGATAAATCCATGCTCATGTACATACAGCCGTCATGCACACAGCAAATCACTTCACAGATGTCCTAACTACTTAGTGCACAAAATAACTCTCAATTAAATAATAGACAAATGGGAAAAGGGAGGAACGTTTCTTTGGAGGAAAAGAGAAGTCTATTTTAATAATATTTCAAACAAAGGTTCTACATTGAATACTGATTGGAGCTTTTTCATCTTTGATGTTGCAGGCTAGCCTTTACAGAGGAGGGTGCAGTCGCTTCACTCCCTACTAGAAAAGAGGGAGACACGCCCCCTTTCCTTCCCCGCAAAACAGACACACACAAAAAACAGCAACAAATGAAAAACTTAATAACATCTTCACCCTCTTCATGGAAAACTAAAAGCAAAATGCTTCCAGGTAGCAAATGTGACCCTGAAACTCAAGAATCATTCTCAAGTTGCTTCCCCATTTTTGAGTGTACACATTGTCATTTATCGATGTAATGTACTTATTTTGGAAAGTAACTTTTTGCTACTCTGTGTTGACTTGAATGTATTTGCAATTACATGTCTGTAGTGAAGAAAGACAACAATAGGACAAAGTGCGTAAAGATTTGAACATGTATTTAGTCTCCCTCTGTCTCACTCTTTTCCTCTCTAAGTTATTGGTCCGCAACTCAGTTCCTTTGGGGTGGCCTTTTGCGCTAGTTTTAATTCTATCTAATTTCCCTACCTTTATTGTTTCAATTAGTTTCCCCCCTCCCTATGCATTTACAGCACTAATGTTGAGCAATTCTAGTTTGAGCAACACATTTCCGATTGGATTTATTAAGTAAGTGATACAGCCATTTCACCCCCTGGGAGAACCGGCTCCATTCTAAGTGAGCCAATAACTGGAGCTGAGTTTCAGACTGACTTAAAAAAAGAGGGGAAACTGCAACAAAATGGCTACCAGGAAGTGATGTATTATGAAACCCAGAAGGTGAAAGGAAGAGCGTGATGTATTGCTGAATCGGAATGCAGGAGGAAGTGATGTATAGCAGGGTGTGGAGCAAGAGCTATGGCAGCCATTGCCAAATGGGCAGCAGTGTGTTAGAATCCATTGATCGTTGGCGTAGTGCCAGAGGCAGGAGGTATCCCATTACTACTGAATGGCTTTAAAGGAGAAAACGACATTATTTCCATACCGCTTCTCGCTGTTTCATGTCTCCTCACGCCCACACATACTAAGCAACAATCCCACATTTGATATTTATGCATATGGAGGAAAATATTTGTACTTCTTAGTGAACAGATGGGAGCGTGTGAATTTATCTTTTATACTTGCAAACATTTTAATACCATGTTCATGTTAAAGCTAGTTAGGCTATTTAACCAGAGCGCCCCTCCTTATTAGTGTCATTCTGTATTGTTCTTAAATTATCTAAGAGGATTTGTATCATCCATATTGCCAATACCATACTGGTAAGGCCAGTCACTTGTGCTTTGAACCTGTATTCCAACACAGTGTTGCCTGATCTTGTAGTAAGTGTTGCATGTACTGTATATAGGTTGCAGCACCTTCAGCCACGGAGTGAACAGAATGACAGGGCCGTGCTGTATGTGCTCGTTGTATGTCACATAATATAATGAGTTGTTGATGCCAACCTTTGTTCACACCATGCAGCTAAGTAGTTTTAGTACAATTTAACATTTCAAGAAATATATATACACTATATATATATATTACAAAATTCATAAATACCCCGAAAAAAAATACAGAGGACATGACCTCGGTGTCCTCAATGGTAACTCCAGGACTGAATGCTAGCAAAGCTCATGAACCAGACCAGACCCTTCTTCTAGTACTGTTCAGTACAATCTGCACAAAGTCTTATTCGGACACAATAGGTTCTACCAAATTTACCAATCTGTACATTGACTCCCCACATATGTTGACCAGCTTATTAAATGCCTCTGACAACAAAAGCTTACTAAAATGCTTGTAGATTTAAAAAGATAAATTAAACCACTAGTGAAAACCAGATATTGGTCGCTCAGTGTCATTCACCTTTAATGTGATAAAGGATCCTTCCTGAGAACAGCTGTTTCCTGTCTGCCTCTTCCTTTGTCGACTATCAAATAGAGGCAAAAATGCCACACAGAAAAAGGTAGTAAATATTGTCTAGCAGAAGCCTCAATCCAACCCTAAATCTATATGTACATTTTTTTTTATACATGAGTAAATGTGACACTTTTCTTTGATTTTTGGAGTGGAACTACTGCAGGAGTTTAATAGGATTTTGTGTTTTGGTATAGATTGGCTGAAATGGAAACAAATGTAGTAGATCCAGGGAGAAATCAGCTTAGTGTAGCTTAGTATATATTCCTCCCTGTCTCCAGGCATCTGTCTTCACTCTGAGGAAACAGTTTGGAGACAGGCAACAATTTGTGATGTTGCCCTTTATCCACAAAAGCGGCCTCGGACCATCTTATGGGATGTCAAGTAAAAGAAGGAAATATAGGATCATCAATGCAAACAGATCTCCGAAATCCATAACGACCACCGAAAACCAATCAAACTGAAGCAAGTGGCTTCAGTTTGATTGGTTTTTGGTGGTTGTCACCCAGACCTCTAATTCAAGACCAATAAAAAAAAGGAAACAAAGAGAAAGAAGCACAAAAAGAACAGTGAAGCCAGTGCATGGATATTTCATCTTTCATCATACTACATTGTATTTTCATGCTTTCATCACGCTGCACACTTTAGGAGACACGTGCTTAATGCAACACAGGAAACACTAATACACCCAAACATTTGGTACCCACCAATCTCACTCCCTCTCTCCAGGCCACACATACACGCACAAACTCTCCCACTAGTAAATAGCATCTGTGCCTGCTGTGTCTGATGGGATCGTAAAGAGGGGAGTCAGTAGCGTAGGAAGAGAGCGGAATGTGAAGAGAAGCAGCAACTGAGGCAATTTACCCCACAGATTAGAGATAAGATAGTTCAGTCAATAAGCACTGATCTCATTTGAAGATATACCAGACTTACTAGATTCCCTCTCCCTCTCATACACACACACACACACACACACACATTCACACTAGTTGGTCTATTGCTGTCACTATTGTGTCTGTCTGTCTGCAGCGTGTCTTTTCCTTAGTGCTCCTGTTGTTTTCAAGAAGGATAAGGCCATTGATACAGTAAATAGGGATTGACCAAATCTCCCACTCCCTGTCTAACCAAACAGCATTTTTTTTTTTTCTTTCAGACAAAATGTGGCATTAATCTAACATGTCTGCAGCCTTTTAAGACAAGCCCCTCAGCTTCCTCACTCTTTGATTCCCGTCTGTGTTTAGTCGGGCTACTGCCATGCTACACTGAATTTTCATGCTTGCCACAGTCCTTCCTGTATGGTATTCAAACAAATTTTTCTTTTTATCAACAAATCCCTTTAGAAGACCAAAACCAACAATGAATTGATCCTACTGACATGCTTCACATATCTCATTCCTCTGTGCCACAGAGAGCATTGTTGTCTAAAATCTATTGAAAACACATCAGTGAGCCACATCATTCACTGGATGCCACTTTTAAAGATTGCCGTTTTCAGGTGGAACAAATGGCAGTGACACAGAAAGGTTAGGGAATTCAGAAAGTATTCCTGTGCGTGTATGTTGCATATTCCTGTATTAATGTGGGGGGGGGGGGTGTTGGTGTTGGGTTAACAGGAGCCCTACAGCTCCATTTTGCCATGGACCCTATAGCAGGTTAATCTAGCCATGGATTTGTTGACAGTTTAAAAGAATTAGAATGCCAACTTTGTCCTTTAAGGTCCAGTGTACAACCTCTGTGACAACATGAATAATTCAAATATTGGTAGAAAAATTACTGTGGCAAAGCTTAATATTTGACAAGATGTGATTCTTCCTGCATTTTACATTAGAAGCTTGTAAAGATATGCACCCCTGTACACAGAACATGCTTATATTTCTATAGAGCAGAATGTACTTTCAGTGGTGATGGGATATCAACTGCTTTTTATGACCAGTACTGTAAATAAAAATCTGATATTTGTGTTTTCTTTTATCCCTCGCTCTTCCATGCACTTTACAGTTTTTAAATGTATGTGTGTCTTAAGGTTGTGAGACTCATTTGCCAGTATTTGTGTATCTTAGAGTGTAATAGCATAGTATTTAGAGTGATATTGACCTTAGGTTCATATACTACAGAAGACAAAAATATATATCAGAAGAGAAAAATTACATGTTCTTCCTTTTGTATGGTTATATATCAGCAGCGACGGGTTAGACAGCGGCAACATTTTATATGACAAGAAAAGGCTTTAACACTGTTTTTGTTTAAATCGAATTTGGTGTCTTTTTATGTGTCTGTGGTCACATTACTGTGTACGGTGTGTTTTGTTAAGCCAAACGCCTACTACTATAGCAATGTTTCCTGAATAACCTCCACGTCTCCCAGCTCTCGGGCAAGACACTTTATTTTTTTATCTGCTGCCCTTCTGCTTGTTTGATCTTGTTTCAATTGGGAAAATGGAGACCGCAAGTTTAAATGACTGTCAGTCTGTTTCTTGGTTTTATGACATCACTAAAACACAACGCCAGTGCTGAGGGAGGAAGCAGCCAGCAGCCAGTCAAAAAGAAAAAACAGTTAATTAATGTTAACAATTAATGTTTAACAATGATAGAGGAGTGATTGCAACAAGTTCCTCTTTTCACTCTATCCTTCCAAAAATAAGCAAAAAAATTACATTTTGAAATATTACCTGAAATTTCTTCATTACCCATCCTCCATCCTGTTTTGCTGGACATGAATCATCACACGGCATCGTTAGCTCCTGTTTTCGTGTTGCACAGAGCAGACGCTCACAGTTTCCTCTGTGTTAGTAACATAGTTGTTTTGGGGGTTATCACAATCACAATCTTAGTTCTTGATGAAGGTCCCTGTCCCACATTTTAATTGTCTCTCTATAAATGTAGTAATTTTTAAGATGGCACTGTGGGCCACCATCCAAATCCAAAATGGTTGACTCGGGATTTTCCTTTTCCTGTTCATCCATTTAACTTTTTTTTACAATACTGACATCCAAGGAGTGGACAATATAACCAAAAAATCACCTATGCAAGGACTTCAACGTGAGTTATCAGCCACCAGAACAGCAAGAGGACTTAAACAGCAAGATATGTCAGCTGTCTAAGGGTTGGAACATGGCTACACAAACCGTATTTCCTCATATAGCGGCCGGGGCCTTTATTTACCTGAACTGGCCTTTATCTGAAGCAGGCTTGTATTAGAGGCAGGCTATTATTTCTAATCCCCTCTGTTTGATGAGTATAATTGATCATATTTTAATACAATGCCTTGTTTTGATCCGCTCCAATTTGTCCTGTTAAAGTTATTGCATCATGCTGTTACTCAACACTTCCTGTATCAGTTTCAAATGAAAAGCCTTATAGCATTTCAGTGGACAGAAACCCTTACCCAGAGCTTCTGCCATCTTGTGGCACTTGTAAATTACTACAACATACAGTTTGGCTGAGACGTAAACACGCCTGCAGTGACTGAAATCAGACAATAACACTTTAGATGAGTAATCCAGTGTTGAAAATAGCGTGATTATGTTACATTTATTAAATTAAAGCAATATAATGCGTTAATTGGCATGCACATAATATGACAGCCACCGGGAGTTTATCCAGCCTTGTTTTCCCCAGGCCTATACGGGATGCCGGTCTTTATTTGTTCGTGTCAAGCAAACTCCCGGCCCTTACTGGAGACACGGCTTTTGCTTGACTACTGGTTTATATTTAAGGAAATATGGTAGGTGAACATGCATTGGGGACAATTACCAGGAATCAAAAGAAAACATGGAAGGAATAGAAATCTACAAAATTATGTAGGCCGGAGAACAATTTGTATCTTAAGCACAATCAGCATCAGAAATGATTAAGCTCACCAACAGAGGAGAAAGTAATAATGCACTCGAAGCAAGCAAATTGTGCAACACCATTACCGCCACACTCAGCATAGCAAATAGCTTGCTCATTAGGAAGAACTGTGTAGATAAGCATCGACCATTTTGGATAGGATTTTGTCAATGTCTTCCCAAACCATTAGAAATCATTGTTTCCCAATCTCCCACCAATATGGTTGTTTGGTTAGGTTCAGGCAAACACCTCACTGATTTAGGGTTCGAGTTAGGAAAGATCATAGTTAGGGTTAAAATCAATTAGGGAGACTTCCTTTGGTTATGGTTAGTAGTTGATCGTGGTCATGGCTGCAAGAAACAGGACATGAACAGCAGCATTCTGTGTCTAAATCTACAAAAAGTTCTAAAGACAGAATACTGTCCTTATTACTAGTTATTTCATTTTTGAAGTAATTTTGTCCGCTGCCTTCTATACATTCTTCTATACACACACACACACACACACACACACACACATATGCATGTTCAGTGTTGGTTGCACCTTTGTGATCCATTCAGTGTAGAAAGCTACACAAACTTTCCTGTGGGACTGTAGGTGACAGAGCCCGAGTAAAAAGACTTATGAACAGAGCGGGCTTCTACTATCAAAGGAGCCACAGGGGAGCCAATTTAAAGGCCACATATTTTTCATAAAGCCATAGTAGGACTCATCACAGCAATGTTCCGAGCAGAAGCAGAGTTGAGGTGCAGATGTGAGAAGAACTGCATCAGCAATCTCCAGAGTGCTTTTCATGTCTGTTCACTACAGACTCTCCCCCGACAGCTTTTAAAATGTGTGCTCTCCTTCTGTTTCGAAGTCACGGGTTTACATGTCAAGGGATTTTTAGAGATACATGTTTTATATGGAAAAATAACCAAACAAATGCAGTGCAGTTCTAGTTTAAACACATAGTGTGTGATTGTTTTGTTTGTTATTTGCACATGATCTAATAATGTATCTAATTATTTTATTCTAAGTGGTATACTCGGAGTAGTTGCTAAATCTTTCAAAACTTTCTGTGTTAAGCTTCCCTCTATATTTGACTTTCTCATTTTCTCTGATGTACTCACTGCATTTTAGTGCTGGGCATCCTAGAATCTCCCTGTCGAGCCAAGTATCAGTGAATGCAGCACTGACTTATTTTGTTTCATTGTCTCCATTTAGCAAACACATACATCATATTTAACTGTGTATCCTCAAATCTCAATATACTTTCTCTTTAAAGAGACATCTGTCAGGTTCATGCTTGTCTGTTCTTTTCAAGGATCCTCATGCCCGCTCACACGGTGAGGCAACTCAAGGTGATCGGGGCTCTGGCTTTTGAAACATGACTGATGAGCGTACTTCATCTTTCACCTCTGCAGCTCTTTCTCTCTGTCATTCTTTCTTTGAGGAGTTAGAGCCGATGAGGTAGTTTCAAATGTCACACACACACACATCTACTCACATTCTGGCAGGTTAGAGAAGCGAAGGGAAGTTCTACTCTACATCCTACAAGGTGTATATCTCGACCCCAACCCTACCTCTCCACTCAGCCCCCGCTGCTCTCTGCTTCCTTTCCCCCGAGCTCACCTTCCCGCCTTTCCCTCTGATGCTCCATTTCTGAAGTGGCCCTGGTATAAAAATGCATCTGGGACGGAGCAGGCCCGTTAAGTTGAGACAAGAGGACGCCGTTATTGGCTGTGATTGGTGACTCAGCGGTGCAGCTGCACAGTTTCGGTCTCTCTCTCTCTGTCTCTCTCCGGAGGGGCAGGGCCGAGCAACTACAAAGTGATGCTGAAATTAAAGTCGGCTTCTTCTGTTCTTGCCTGTGAAAATCCAGCATCCCCCCCGACACACTCACTCACAGACACACCTCCTCCCTTCGCCTCAACAACTCATGTCCCAGAATTAAAGAGGTTCTGTCAAGACGAGAGCCTCGCAGGACACAGCCAGCCTCCCTCTCTCCCTCACTCCTCTCCTCCTCTTCTGTCTTCCCGCAGTTGCTGGAGGGTGATGTGCTTTGCTGCTCATTCCCTCGCTGTGGAACATTCAGGATTTGTATTGTACAGGAAAAAAATTGCAAGTGCACACTTGTTCCTGCTAAGGCTGTAAGATGGTCAATAATAATAATACTTGTAGTGAGGGTTTGACTGAAATGGATATTTCAAGGCTGATACTGTTACTGTTGGATTAAATTTGAAGTTGCAGTTGATATCTTCTGCTGATACTTGTGTTTTTAGTGTTTAATGCCTTACACAACCTCCCTGATCAGTGCTAACCCATGTTCTACAGAATTGGTAAAGAACTCCAAAAATGTTACTAATTCTAGTCAAGATTCCAAAGTTTGGAAAGATACCAAACTGAATTAACTGTCAATAAATGATGCACAAGACATGTATTGGTACAGCTATAAAACATTTTATTTTGCATAAAAGTCACGTGACTGCATCCATCTGCAGTTGATGTAAAAATATCTGATTCATTGGGTTTAACAGCTTCTCTTTGCTGACTAATAACATTTTCTAAATGAGCCTAAGAAATCTCCAATGTAGTGTTACAATGTCAAACAGTGTGGAAATGGTCTAACTTTTAAACGGGTAGCAGGATAAAACCTTAAAAGGAACTACAGAGCTGGTCAAGCTGACTGACGGCTGATGCAGCTGTCATCAGAAAGTGACATGGCTTCAGATGACGGTTCAGAGGAAAGGATGCATAATTTCTCTAAAAACACATTTCCTCGATTCCTTTCTCATCACATCTTTTCCTGCATCTCTCTTCATGTCCTCAGTGGGAGGGGTTAAGATTCAAGGACATGATGCAAGTGAAGGAGAGGTGGATGCAGTTAAGGGAATTGAGATGCACCCAATGAAAAAGTCAACATGTCCTGGGGCAATGTTGACTTCTTTAACCATCTTTCCCTGACCTTAAACAAGATCTCATTCTATGCTAACAAACAAATCAGCCTAAACTCCTCACACTTTGGTGAAGGTGGTAAAATATGACTTTGTTCTGATCAGCTGTATACGCTGCTGTTATTGTAATTGTTTTTCATACTGTATGTACAGTATACTCTTATATTGTTTCACAAGAAAATGTAATTCTCAAAAATAAATGTGACCTTGTTGCTAAGTGATTCAATACTGTTTGTTCAGTGAATACTAAATCGGACTGATAATGATGGTGCAGCTGTGTCGATGTTATTATGTATGACAGCATATATAATAACCCGTCTTCTGCTTTTTTGTTCTTTTTACTTTTTACTGTGAAAATGAAAGTAAACTGTATTGTTTAAATTTTGTTTACACTTTTTAGGATCAAATTCACCTTCCCCAATGTCATATTTACACTGACTTGTTTGTTCCCTCTTTTTTTAGTAAATAAAAGAAAGACTAGACGGATGAGTACAGATGGAGATCAACTAAAAAAATGAAGAACAACATGGACACAGAAGGATACTAAAAAAGATCAACTAAAACAAAACGATCAGAAATGTAAAGGAGCCCTTCTATCAAGAATGAAAGGGATCTGAATGGATGGATGGAGGATGTTTCTGGGCCTGCTCTTAGGCCAGGGCCTGAACCATTGAGCCTGTAGTCCAGGGAGAGGGGAGCCTGCTGGCTCTGACCCCTGAAAAACAAGCCTTGCTGAGTGGAAGAGACCAATTAGAGAGGTCACCATAAAACATTTTATTTTTGTAAACTTTTTTAAGTTTATGATTTCCAAAAAGAGCAAACACTAATGTACGTATACACTGTACATATTATATATTATATGTGTTAATATAGTAAGTATAAAAAAGGAAAACTTTGTTGTTCTGTGTCTTTGCAATTTAGAAGAAGGAGGTGAGGTGAGGAGATGCCATTCTGATTGTGTGTCCCCCCACCCCCACCCCCACCCCCACCACCAACACCACCACATTCTGCTGGATGGGGTAGGGGTGTTGGGGAGGGTGCAGACTTGGCGTGTGTGTATGTCTGTGTGCATTGAGGGGTGGGGGGGGTAGCTGGTCCAGCAGACATTTCACTATGTGATTGTCATGTAAATTTGGAGTTCTCTTCAGATAGTAAAAAGCTTTTTGACCCCGTCTTCCACTAATGGACTGCAGTAGTGTAGCTGTTTCTTTGGCTCGTTTTGTCCAGTAGTCTGCATTTTGTAAATTCCAAAAGATTAGCAAATGAATAATCCCTACAGGTCTGTGCAAATGGAGATAAGAAAGGACGGAAATTATGTGATTATTTGATGACAACAGCTAAAAGGTCAGCAGTAGGTCATGTCTGCTGGAGGCCTGGCGGCCCCTGACATCACTACCAAACATGTCATTGTAGTGTTGTGGTTTGAGGTGGCTGTGCTGTGAAGTGAACTGCTTTTGTACATTGTGTTGGGTTGGGTTGGGGTGGGGTGGGTGGAACAAGCAGTCTGGGGGAGGGTACAAATTAGTAACATGGGAGCTGTCTGCTTCGAAGCATCACGGGAAACTCTCCCATCCATCTTTGAACACTGCCCTCGCCTTCCACCGCCGAGGAGGGATGGTGGGATGAGAGGGGAAGGGGAAGGGGTAAAAAAGCTCTACATGAAGTCGAGAAAAAAAAAAAGGTTCGCAAACAAAGTTTTCCTAAGAGTCTCTTTAAACCTTTCAATTTATATGGATCTCTACTTTAGCAACATCCTTCTATATTTAAACGTTGTACTAATAACATGCTGTCAGGCATGGTCGGAGAGTCAATTGTAGCCATTTACTAATGTTGTATTTATTGTATTACCAGTAAGAAGAAAAAATTTATATATGAATATAGATATATCTATTTGTGATCTGCAACTCTTGGACATAAGTTTGCCTTTGATTTTCAACTTTCATGCAGGATTCAATGCACTGTCGATGTATGATGAGGTTTCTACTTGTGTGATGTTTTCTTTTGTTCATTTGGTTTTGTTTCTTTTCAGTTCAGCTACTGAATGTAACTTCAAAAACTCTTAAACTTTTTAGGTAGGTGTTGTTGTTTTATATATACTTAAAAAAACATACAGTACTCTGTAAATTATATACATGTGTAAATGATATAGCAAAATGTTTCTGATAATATGCTGGACTTCTTCTTCTGCTGACCCAGATATGCCATGGCCAAAAAAAGAAAAACGAAAGAGTGAGAAAAGAAAAAAGAAATGATGAGGGACGTATTTACAAGGAACACCAATGCCCTGCAGCCAGTGTGAAGCCAGTGGGAGAGACAGAAATGTGTAATGATTACAAGATCAGTCAGAATTTTTCTCAGCCAGGCTTTTCAAATTTGATAAGAACAAGAAGACGGGGCAACCCGCCCTGTGTGAGAGAGAAAGACAGAGAGAGGAGGGAGAGATAAAAAGATTTTTTTTTATATTTATTTTTCTCCCATTTTTTTCTTCTTGTGTCTTCTCTCTCTCTCTTTGTCTTTCTATCTTGAATCTTAGCTTCTCAAGGTGCTGTGGGCGAGTGCTATGTGGGGGGTGAGGAAGAGGAGGAGGAGGAGGAGGAAAAAAGAGGCCATGAGGCCAGGAGGGGCTACAGTCTCCTCTGAGGTACATGGGGTGGACGAAATAAAGGAAACTTCCAATAGTAGATTGTGATATTGACATCACATGAGAAAGAAAACCTGTATAAATGTCTACTTGTCTCTTGGTGAACTCCTTACTGCAACTTGGCCAATTCAGAAGGGGATTGCAACAACTACCATGATTATTTCAAAATAGACTGTCAAATGCAGTAGAAAAAAACAAAAAAGCAAGCCAGAATGATATATGGGGTTATTATTATATTCATCACTTCAATGCATATAAACCAAATTCTATCAGCCCGAAGTGGTGTACTTTACATCCACCATCAACAGCTGTAGAGCCATGTAAGAGGTCACATGCATTGTTATGACCCCAACAAAAAACAACAAAACCTGTCATCTGCAGAGCTTTCAACCTTAAAGGCCATACCAAAATTTACCCTCATTTTCTGCAGTCTCTCCAAGGTTTTCAGTTTTTTTTTTACTTTTTTAAACCTAACGCGGATGTCATATCCTAATACAATGATCTTCCCGCCTTGACTTGTCAGCCAGCTGAATGTATCTCAGTGCAGCTGAATGGAAGCAGCACAACAAGCTGAACAGGGCTGTGGACATGGTGGCCTTCAGGACAGCTCATTCTTTTTAACCAAATGAAACATTTTCATTCTTGGTGTACTGTGAGTTATTTAAAAATCAATAAATAAAATATTTTAATTTATCTTTTTTCTGACAAAACTGCTTGGTTGTATTTTAAAGCTGGCAAGTTGCTTACTGACCGTGTAGCTGCCTTTACGGTGTTTTCTGATGTTGAAGTACCTTTGTTGTGTCGTGTTTCCATTATTTTGTCCACCTCCTGTAGAGCACAGTGTGTAATGGTGAAAGTGGAGCAACCTGAGATCCTCCTGGATTGGTGACCAACTTTCTGGAGGCCTTGTTGATCTGAGGCAGAGAGCAGGAGTACCTGCCATGAATTTAGAAAACATAATTCACTGGAGAATGGTCAGTCTTCTGCTCCTCCTCCTCCTCTTCCTCTTTGTCTTCCTCATCCACATCAGCTTCCCAAATGAGCAAGGACTCAGTTCTCTGGTGTTCCAGTCAAATAAATTTTGCTTCTGTGTAAAAGGATCCAGTGATACCTCTCATGTTGCTGCGGTTATTTCTCTCAGTCGTTCAATGTGCATGTGGTGCAATGGACAGGATGATGGCCTCATACAGTACATGACCATTCTCTGGATATCTCAAAGCTTCTTCAAAGACTGAGACGAGATGAGTGTGTGTGGGTACATCCAGTGGACTGACTTTCTACAAATGCCTTTCCACCACCATCCCTTAGTAATCCACTGCTGAGCTGTTTAACTAGGATAACGCACCTGCAGTGGGACAAGGAAACTGAGACGTAGTGCAAAAGACAATGAAGACAGAAGAAAAACAGACTGAGACTTTACGGAAAACAAAAAAAAAAATCTAAACAAATGAAAAACAACTAACGATGTCAATCTTAGCAGAGATCAGGTATCCTCAGATCTCTGCCATGTTCTTCTGATTCTGAAGTTTTCTGTTCTTTCCGTTGTTGGTTAAAGACTTTTGTCCTGTTTACATGTACTGTAAATGCTGTCCATCCATTACTGGTTGGAGAGATTAAAAAAAAGGTGTGAAGCAGCTATCAGTATAGCTCTGGTATTCTCTATGGCGGATTACAGTAACCTGAGAAAACCATTGTGTTCAAGCTAGCATGTCCTCCTTTACCTTGATCCCTCAGTCCTTCCATCCCTGTTCCTTCCAGAAAACCCTGCCTTTAGAAAAAAGAATACCCACACCATAGCAAAGCCCCAACCCTTTTCACCTGCCCTTCAGTACATATACTTTATGAAAAATCCTTGAGCTTCCTACCAAAACCTATCTGGGTCTTCTGCATAACTTTCCCTATTTCTTTATATTATGTATACCTCAGATGCAAGCCCTGAAGCAGCTATTATTCTCTGAAACCTCCTGGCAACCAGACCTCGGTCATCCCCCATTAGTGTAGCCACGCTAGAGCCCACCTACAACCCATAAGCCAAAAACACACCTACCTCCCCTGTTAACCCACTGACCTCCACCATAAGGCCACAGTATACTTTCTGCAGAGACACATTTTGGCAGGTTTGCTCAAACTAAAAGACATGTACGAATTATTCCCACACCAGGCCTGATTGTGCATTCATCTGCAGCATCATAACAGCATCTCTTTTCTAACAAGGCAAAGTTTGTTTTTAATGAGTCAACGTTATTTTACAACCATTAAATTTGTATATTTGTCAAATGTTTGTATAAAATCCTATGTGAAGGTCCCGCGCTTTGCAAAACAGCATGAACCAAGTTTTTCTTCTGTTTACGTTTTATCACAGTTACAGTACATCATTTGAGGTAAGATTAAACTAAGATTTAATTCCACATTTTCCACAGTTGCACATACAGTAATGAAAAGATGTCTTTTATTTATTTCACACGAGATCAGGCTCAATGAGCACAAATGTAAGTACTATGCACCAAGCATAAAACCTGAAAAATATTTTAAACTATATGTAAATAACTTAACCTGTGCAATCAACTACTGTGAAAAGTAGAAACAAATGGCAAAAATCAAATGACACACACTGAGAAAGTTCAGCTATAGTGATGTTACGTTCGCGAACGAGACAATTCTTTTCCAAGTCTCTTTGTTATGAACGAGGGGAACCGAGTAATACTTGTGCCCAAATTTCACTGCCCTAAATCCAGTCCCCTTTATGTGAACAGCAAGAACCAGCCAGTCACAGTGTTGCATGAACTGCATTCAAGGCAAGGCAACTTTTGTATAAAGCACTTTTCATACAGAGGGTATACTTACAAAGCAGAGGCATATGGAATCACCTTGTGTAATGTTTACAATGCAGATTATTGACATTAGGTCTGGCAATACGAGTCATTTAGTGCTGCTAAACCTAGTCCACACAAGCAAAATTAAATTATATTGGGGGGTTTGAATCTGATCCATATCATTATCGTAGGGGATATGTTTGCAGTAACCCCACCCCCTAAAAAAAAGAAAAAAGAAACATTCTTTTGAATGGCTATCAGAACGGAACAGAGCCATAAGATCCAGTTCCCTTCAAAGAGCCGTAATTCCCATCACCTATGTTGAACATGGCATAAAGACCTTGTGGTAAGTTACAACAATACCATTAAAATAAATTGAACTGAATGTGGAAAATCATTGTCATAATGTAAATGGTACTGTGACCTGACCCTTAGTCCCCACAATCCCTCAGTATCCCGTGTCACGTCTTCAACACATTATTCTATTTCCGCCTTGATTCCCTAAATTAAGGAAGCTGAAAGCACGTAGCTATGGTTCGGGAAATAACTCCTTCATGGTTAAAACCACAACACTGTTGACTGTTGATAGGAAACTGGGCCCAAACCTTCGCAACCTTCCACGCCAACCTTCTCCCTGAGACTGTTATCCCTAAAGCTGGATAACAATGTCACGCTATTTCTGCCTTTTGCTACTGAGAAAAGGAGCAGTCAACCTTCGCAGGACCACAAGAGATCAGACAAGATTGTCAGTGCCGTCGTCTCTCTAGTGAGGACAGTCTCTATTTTCCCTCGGTTACTGTCCACTCTTAAATCTTCCCCCGCTGCTGTTGAGTGTAAATAATTGTACAATACAAAGCTGTCGTGAAATAACTACAATTTGTATTTGGGAAATTGCTACGTTGTGTTTCTATTTCAGCAATTTTGACTTTCGCTATAAGTATACTGTTGCCTTTACACATCCACGTCACTCCCCAAACCCCAGCAGCCACCCTGTCCTATGCAGATCCCCAAAGCACAAAGGTCTGAATCGTGACTAGTGAGTAAGATAGAAAGAAAAAGATTAATTTCCTCCCATTCTGTTTGTATTTTTATGTCTGTTTTTGTTCTATATGAGGCGTCCATGTGCTTTTGTATTCCTTATGTACAGATCCTCCCTTTCTCTCTGTCAATACCAGAACCTTGTACTACTATATTAGAACAACAAAGACACTCTTCATGTGTGGCTGTGGCTTCACTTAACCTGTGCAATCAAAACCGTTTCTTTTTCTCTGCAAATACTTCCAAGTGATATATATATATATATATATTGCAGCTGTTCAGCACCTGTACCATACTGGGTTTGGTTGTTTTTGTGTTTCTTTTTCCTGGTTTTTATTTCTGTATGCTTCCAATGTGCTTCAAAGAAACAATGCTATTTATTACAATATTGCTACATTATTATCAGAGTTATTATTACAGTTATTACTACCATGATTACTATTAATAAACATTACTTTCCTCAGTAACTCCCCTGCTAATGCGTTTAATGCAGTTAAAGTGGTGTCACGCATGATCTGCAGAAACAAGTCTATTCATGCATACATAATATAGAGTGAGGGATTACAAAAATGTTCTTTAAAAGTTACCAAAAAATGGAACTAAAGCAAATGTATTTTTTTTCTTCGATTACCAATAAATCTGTTCAAAGCACTGAACCACTCTTGCTGTGATACTAAAACACAATAGAGATTTGATTCTAATTAGCCACAGTGTCACTTAAAATTTATTTGACTACATATTTTAGATTTTCATGTGGGTCTTTTGACAATGAAGAAGAGTAAACACAATATGTTACAGAATAAAGAATTATTAGATAGTGATAAACTGTGTGTGAGTGAGTGCACAATTGTATGTGTGCATGCATGCAGTTAGTGATTTGTTAATTTTTAACAGAGGGTATGGCCCACCAACCAACACACACACACACACACACACACACACACACACACACACACGAGGTGAGGGGGACGTAGCCTAATTCTTCATATTTGTATTTGTATATTTAATGTAGATTTAATATAACTGCTATGAGGCTAAATTTTTATATAAATTATACTTTTTTGTGTAGGCCTATTCTTTTACTGGATGTGAACATTAAGCATTTTAAAAATCCTTATTTTTCCATAGTTTTGAAAGTATAATCTGTGCCTGAAATTATGTAACTGTAGCAGCTGAGCACGGTGCAGTCAGCGCAGAGTGCCTCAGTCACATTACCTGCTCCACTCCCAGGTTACGCCAAACATCGACAGTAAAACCTATATCTGTGGTCATGTCTGCCCTAAAATATTTTGTTAAAGATGTGGCTTGGTCTGGGGTGTATTTTCAGCAGCACAGATGCTACTAAATATTATTACATGTGACTACACGTTGCTTCTTGTCACTTTGATCACAAAGGTTGCACTACTCTATAGAGTATACAGGCTACAATATAGAATAGAATTGAGTATTTATGTATATAGTCTAGAGAATATTATAGATCTTAGATGAAACTGACAGAAAAGGGCGTAATTACAAATCCGTCAGCTACGTCAGCAACATGGACAGCGCCATGGATTAATCAATGCACAGCACAGTTAGGCAACTGATAGTTTAGAGCCATGGATGGGGCCATAGATTGTAACTTGCACAAACCTCAGTCAGACAAAGGATCGATGAGTCGGGCAGACTAGACTAACATATTCAACTATGCAACCCTTCTGAACCTGCACTCTCTCTGCTACTAGAGGATGGAGAAGGGGGTGGCCAGTTAACAAGGGAGATGCATTTTGGTAATTTTGATAACAAGGGGGATGGCATCACCTTTCATCCCCCCCTCAAATCACCTACTGCGTTTGCAAGGTTGGTGCCGACATGCTGTCGATCTGTTTGTTGGTCTGCCTGTTGGTTTTGTGTGAATTACGTCGAAAGCTTTCTCAGAAATTAAAGACTGGATCTATTACACATCCGAGACAACATGGTTAACTATCAAGCATAGGTGAACTTTTATTCAAGTGACTTTCCCATAGGATTGATGGATACGTGGGCTAGTGCATGAGGAGCTAATACTAGTGTATCTTACTCTCTAATGTACTCCCTGGTAAATAAGCATGATAAACTAGCCATCCTCATCAATAGCAGACAGGATATTGCCCTTCACCAAGCCGATCACACTGAGGCTTCAAACAAAACAAAAGGAGGTGTGTCTTTCTATGTGAGCCAGAGGTGGTGCACAGACACAACACTGATCTCACAGACCTGCTATACGGTGTTGGTCACCATTAAATGCAGACCACTTCTTCTATCATATTAGTCGCTGTTTACATACCTCCACAAACAGCAGCAACTGAGGCAGCATTGTGGAAATGCCTAAATCCTACCCAGACGTGGCAGAACTGGTACTTGAGGATTTCAACCATGTTAACTTGAAAAAGACATTGCCAAGCTTTAAACAGCTGATTCATGTGCCCACCAATATGAGAGCGTTGCTGTATCTTGGGCCCCCCTTGGGAAACCAGATCATTCCTAATCCTTCTCATCCCTGTTTGCCACCATAAACTGAAATCTGTTAAACCAATGACTAAAGAAGTAAAACAATGGTCTTCACAGGCAATGGTTAGGCTAAGGGACGGTCTGGACAATACTGACTGGTCTGTTTTCAGAGTCATGTCATGATCTTAATAAATTTACTGAAGTCGTAACTTCCTACATTAACTGCCCTGAAAATGTGTGTGTTCCATCCAAGTCTGTGATTACATACAGTAACGATAAGTCACGGTTCAGCAGAGAGATAAAACAACTATGGAAAAAAATGTATCCACCAATCGTCAGAGCCACTATCCAGGATGAATCAACAAAGATTCACGAGTACATCAGATGGCCCCAAGTGATGAGTTGCTTAGTGAAAACCTCAGGCAGCAGAAGCCCATTGAGGAAGAAGAGAAGGTGGAACCACCATGCGAGGACAAACCCCTGCACAGTATGTACCACCAGCAGATACAAGAAGTGGCTAATATTGACAAATCCTACCAGATGACCAAGCTAAGGTCCTGTGGGACTTCCAGCTACAGACTGACAAACTAGTGATGGTGAACCGACCGGACATAATAGTGGTGGACAAACAGCAGAAGAAGGCAGTAGTGATAGATGTAGCAATCCCAAGCAACAGCAACATCAAGAACAATAAACACGAGATGCTCGAGAAATACAAAGGGCTGAAAGAAGAGCTAGAGAAGATGTGGAAAGTGAAGGCAACAGTGGTCCCCATGGTAATTGGAACACTCGGGGCTGTGACCCCCAAACTGGGAGAGTGGCTACAACAGGTTCCAGGAACAACATCCGAGATCTCTGTCCAGAAGAGTGTAGTCCTAGGAACAGCTAAGATACTGTGCAGGACCCTCAAACTCCCAGGCCTCTGGTAGAGGACGCGAGCTTGAAGGAAGAATAGACTGCCCGCAGGGGCGAGAATTTTTATATATATAAATTTGAAATGTGAAAGGCTCCACATTGTCTGCTTTGAAAGAGTCTGGCCCTTGGATGAATGTAGTTAATTACCCTTGTTGTATACTACAGTATAGTTCTGCATTTAACACTGCAATTAGGAGTCAATCATTCTTTATGTCATTGGAACAGAACACAGTTAGTCAAAATCAACAACAGGCTTTCTAAAACCTGGCACACTACCCCTCAGGGTAGACTACAATCACTTCTCCTGTACTCATTGTCCACAAACAACATCGTACTTCACATTGTGACTCTGCTAAAATGTTTAATTTTGCTGACTACACAACAGTGGTAGAGCTGATTTCATATGACAATGAATCGGCATATAGAAATGAGTTATTGTCTCTGGTTGATTGGTTCCATCTCAACATCTCCAATACTAAAGAACTAATGGTCAACTTTGAGAGAGATAGAAAAGCTCTCCTGCCACTGAACATCAGTAGCCCAGCGGTGGAAAGAGTGGACAGCCTCAAGTTTCTCGGAACAACAATCTCTGAAATGGGATGGCAATTCAATCTGCATTATCAAAAAAGCCCACCAAAGAATCTTTTTCCTGTGCCAGCTCAGTTTGGGCTGTCCAGAGGGATGATGCTGCAACCTTTCTATGTCTATGTTCTATGGCAACTCCATAGCTCAGCAGAGGAAGCAACTGGACAGAATTGTTTACTCTGCCTCAAAAATCATTAGCTGCAAACTCACCCCCATCTCTGATCAACTAGACATTCAGCACAAAGGTCTAAAAATACTTCCGGATTCCACGCACCCTGCCAACCCCCCTCCTACAACAGCACTTACTGTAGAACCATCCAACTACTAAATGGCTCCCCAATTCTGCACCAGCACTTTACTACTACTGATTTTTTAAGCACATGATATTTTATTTTATTTTTATTTTGTACTGTTAATGTGTAATTGTTACACAGATGTATGTAATGTTTTATGGGGTGGGGGTTATGTGTTATTGGTTTTCTCATATGTCTTGACTGCTATGCTGTCATTGTTGTTCTGTCATAAGCACATGGTGGCAATAAAGTATTGAAACTTGAAAAGCTCCCGTGTGTGTGTGTGTACATGCCTCAACCGTTTCCTGTCCAAACTAAATATAAATTACATGTATAATGAAATGAAACATTGTATAACTGATTGCCATTATCAATGGCAAACTCAGTGTAGAAAGATAGGGGTGCCACCATAAGCAGCTCTGCAGCAGGAACACTCTGTGAGGACACCACACGCCCAAGACACGCAGTAGGTCAGCGAGGTAGCTGTCATGCACAGGTAGTAGGCGGTGTGGCCCAGGTGTTAACATTGTCTGGCAAGTGCAAGCATATGTGGGCTGACTTTAAAGACCAATAGCTGCAACATACAGCAGCAGTCAGTAAGGTATCTATGTTTCTATATCTATGGTCCAATATGAGCATAATACTTAGAGATACTGGGCTACATATCTCAGCTCTTATAATATGTAAGGCTGATTGATTCATGTTTTATTTTCACAGCAAAGAGACAATTCACAGATGTAAAATCTTATCAATGGGAAATGGAAAATGTACATGCTCAGAATTCTATATGGCAGTATTACACCTTTTAATATATATATATATATATATATATATATACACACACTCGGAACACTCGGGGCTGTGACCCCCAAACTGGGAGAGTGGCTCCAACAGATTCCAGGAACAACAATCAAGATCTCTGTCCAGAGGAGTGCAGTCCTAGTAACAGCTAAGATACTGCGCAGGACCCTCAAACTCCCAGGCCTCTGGTAGAGGACCCGAGCTTGAAGGAGGAATACACTGCCCAAAGGGGCGAAAGGGGAACTTTTAATATATATATATACACACACACACACACACACAAACACACAGTATATACAGTATATTGACATTGACAATATATACAGTATATTGACAGTGACAGAAGAGAGCGACAGGAAAGGCAGGGGATGACATGCAGCAAGGGACCCTGGCCACTGTGGTAGAGATTCAACCTTGATACGCGCTACTGGGGCACCCATATTACACTTTTGAATATATTGTATGTGCATGTTATCCGTTCTGCTATGACAAGCAATGTAGCAAAGGAGAATGCCCGATCACTCTAATCTGGTGTGGGTAATGCTATCTCAGTCATGAGAGAATTCAGTAAGAGTGATCAAATATTTATTGACATAGATAAAGATGAAAAATGTGAAAAGTCTTTGGTGTTTTAGGACATCATCATATTTTAAGGGGGGTAGAGAAGCCATGAGCAGTATAGGACACCCCCCAATGGAGTCTAGACACTGGTGGTAATGCTGAATATCTGGATGAGAAGCTAAACGACTGTACTCTGAGAAACTCCAACACCAGTTCTCAGCCAGTGACTCTGCGCCTGTCTGGAGGGGGCTCAGGCGGATCACAAGCTACAAACCTAAAGTCCCCCACTCCATTAATGACTTGCGTCTGGCCAAAGACCTGAATGAGTTTTACTGTCGCTTTGAAGATCAATGGGACAGTCCTGACACCATTCCCAGTGACACTATCCACCAACTCCATCCCAGCATCTCAACCTCCCCCACCACAACAGGGACTTAGGGAGTCTTAGACACTGAGGAGGAGCCGGGATCGAACCACCAACCTTGGGATTAATGGACGACCTGCTCTACCTCCTGAGTCACAGCCGCCAGGAGGTAGTATGGCAGCAGCAATGTGATTATCTGATGGAGAGAAAACACCCATAATCAGCAGATTATGAGAAGCAGAGAGAGAGAGATGTGAATGAATGAGGCATGAAGAGTCTTCCTGATTGAACGTACGCTGAGCTTCATTAGTCAGAGTGACCTGTGTGTGCCTGCTTGTGCATTTGTGTTTTGCAGCTGAAAATGTCCTGTAGCATTTTCAAGACAAAATGGAAAATAAAGTTATCAGGGTAATGCCAGTTACTGAAAAGACAACTCCAATCAGTAACCCTGCGATGGCCTGAGTGATTCTTGTCACCATTTTTTTTTCTCACTTAAGTCCCACTGAGGACAGGGAAAGCTGCTAAAACAACCAAATCTATTGTCTTGGATAGTGGTGACAATGGGGATTGTTTAGTGCACAATGGAAGGTGATGACAAAGTGCTGCAGAAGAGGATCAATGCTGTGAGGTGTACAAGGCTGTTTTTTTCTCTTCCTGTGTGTCAATACAGTGTGTGTCTGTTGTGTGTGTTTCCTGGTTGTTGTGGTGGAAAGGGAAGAGGGGGGATGTGAGGCAGGAAAGGGGATCGATGAGGCATTTGTTTTGTTTAGGTAAATGATGCGGTGGAGACGGACAACAACACTCCATCTTGTGTCCCTAAGGAGATGGAAGACAAATGGCCAGCAACGTCCTATCATCCCTCTCTCTCTCACTGTCTCTAGGACTGGCATTCATGGTGCACGTCCATATAGATTGTCTGTGCAGCAGCTTATTACGACCCATATTTACATTTGTATGTACAGCTCCCTCTAGTGGCCGTAGGAATCATGACGGGAGCAAAAGGGGAAGTCCGGTAAAGTAGCAACAAAGTTCACATAGGCGATCAGGGTGGTGGCCGCTCTTCATGTCCCACGTCAAACCAAAAGTCAGCCTTGACTTGTTTTGATGTTTTGACGTAAGTCGCGTCACCTTACTTAACTTAGTAAACGTAACTTACTAACATGCACTGATCTGAAAATCAGGCTGAAAGGCACAGTGAGTGAGAGTCACTCTTAAAAATGATTTCAATCAGTTGTAATAATAGAACCTTGGGGGCACCACTCTTAAAAAAGGCAAAATGATAGCCAATTAATTAATAAGTCAATGTCATAAGTCAACAAATTAAATTAATAACTACAACCAAAATAACCATATGAATACTCTAGTAAAAACTGAAGAGTTTTGGAGTTCTGAATACCCAACCAGAGCCTGGTTCTGGTTCTGCTCAAGGCTTCTTCCTGTTAAAAGGCAGTTTTTCCTTTCCACTGTCTCCTGGTGCTGGTCATGGTGGGAATTGTTGGTTCTCTGTACATAAAGAGTCGGTCTAGACCTGCTCTATATATATATGTCCTGAGATAACTTTGTTATGATATGGCACTATATAAATAAAACTGAATTGAATTGAATAGTAGAGGTTGGCAAAATTCAAACTAAAATTAAAGGAGAGTGTGTGTCTGAGTGTGTATGTGTGTCCGTGCATGTCGGTGCACGCCAAAACGAATGTGTGTGTTTCTTTGTTCTGCCTGTGTGTTCACCACGTGCACGGGCAAGAAAACACGTGTTAGGCCAGAACAAAGCAACACGGGAAGCATGTGTGTGGACGCCAAATCAACATGTATGTGTGTGTGATCAGTGCAGGTTAGATGGTGGTGCCAGGTTAGAAAAAAGGATGGTTAGAATGCATGCAGGACATAGTAGCATAAGCAGCACTATGGTATGTGCAGGCATTCTAAAAGAATCCCTGCTGTCTTACCATACTTGACATATTGAGAACGGCAGGGACATGGAGTGTCAGCAACCCCTTGACTACTACCAGCTTCATGGGAATTATCTTAGCATCCTAATACAACAAGCAGGCAACATTTTTAAGTTTGTTTGGCATCTTGACTAGCAATCTGCAAGCCACATGTGTTTGATGGGAGAGGGAGGTTGCTGTTAGCCAACTTGGGCTGCACTCAACAGTGGACTACCCCTGAGCACGTTAACTGGCAACCACAAGCAATACATTTCAGGGCACTTCGATGACTAACCATCTCAAGCTTATTCACTTTAGTGGAGGCAGAGAGACGGTCAGTATGGGCCCCACCAAGCAAGAGCCGCAAGCCATAGGCCAGTATAGGGAGTCACAGACACCAGGAGCATGGGGATCATTCCTCGTACGTATGGAATATGTAACAGAGAGAAGAGATAGTCTCAATATGATAATAATAATAATAATAATCCTTTATTAGTCCCTCAATGGGGAAATTGCAAATATGAGGCAGCCCCTCGTGCGGCACCAAGGGGCTACTTTAGGCTTCAGCGTCTTGCCCAGGGACACTTGGACAGCTGGAATCGAACCTGATGGACAACATTCAAGCAATATGATTGGAAAATGACCAGACAAAGGTTAAACTGACGTAACTGCTGGAATACAACATGGAAAATGTGTTCACATGCGAACACAAGGCACATGGGAGTTTTTGTGACTTCACCTAGGGTAAGTTTGTAAATGCATACACACACTGAATACGTGGCGCTGGTCATGGCGACACGCTTAGCAGTTGTGCAGCTTGCAACATGTTCTTATCATCCTAACTGTCTGTACTAACCTAGTTTTGTTAGCTGATCCACGCGTACAGAAGCAACAACAATGACTTATCACAGTTTGATGGGTTTGTTCCTCCTGCTTCTGTGTAACTCCGGTCCAGGCATCGTTGATCCCTCGGCAGCTCTTCCCACGGAGATCATCCGGCAGGATCCCTCTGCAGGGAGCAAGAGCTGGACATCCAAGCCGACAAGAGGGAAGAGAGGACGACGTGGTGGCGTGTGCCAGAGGATCAAGTGACTGGGCCGTTATATCTTTTCATTGTCACTTCATCTCCAGAGGGTTCCTCTACTTTGGAAAAATTCTATCATTGTACCAGTGCCAAAAAACAATTCTCCCAAGTCAGCAAATGACTACAGACCTGTGGCACTTATTATGAAATAATTTGAAAGGATTGTGAAAGTTGCCCTTCAGAGCACAGTACAAGATGATTTGGACCCGCTACAATTTGCATACAGGTCGGGCAGAGGTGTTGACAATGCAATTAGCACCCTTTTAAACATGATTTTAACACATTTAGATGGTGCTAGACTCTAGTGAGACTGATTTTTATTGATTTATCCTCACCTTTTAACTGTATCCAGCACCATATTTTAGCTAGAAGGTTAGAGGGCAACCACAATATTGATCCTGGCCTGATATGTTGGCTGTTGGACTTCTTGACTGGAAGGTCGCAGCGTGTGAAGGTTAAAGGGGTTTTATCAGATGATCCGGATCACCTCAGCGGTGTGTCCTCTCACCTCTTTTGTTTGTGTTATATATGTGCCGGAGCAAACACATGGGGCGTCATGTCATTAAGTTTGCTGACGATTCTGTCATCATGTCTCTTCTCACTAACCATGACCCCGATCATGGCCCTGTGGTGGCAGATTTTATGGACTGGTGCAAGTCATCTTTTTTGGACATTAACATGTTCAAACCTAAACAGATGTCCACAGATTTTAGGAAGAATTGTATGGACATCTCTCTTGTAATGATAAATGATCAGGCTGTTGAGCTTGTGCAGCAGTATGAAAAAAATGAGTTGACCTTCCAGCCCCATGTGGATGCTGTGTGTAAGAAAGCCCAACAGCGTATGTATTTTTATTGTAAGTTGCATAATTTTAAAGTTGAAAATGTTTTATTCTTGTTTTATTGAATCTGTCCCCACTATTTCTCTCGTCAGTTGGTATGGGTCACTTAGACTAAAAAACAAGAACAGGTTACAGGCTGTCGTTATGGTGTGCAGTAAAAGTGCATGCATGCCCTTAAACGACCTCTCTTATTTATCCAAAGGTAGGACTTTGAAGAAAGCCCAGTCAATCCTGGCTGATCCAAGCCATCCCCTGTGTGAGGAGTTCAAGTTGCTTCCATCTGGCCGCAGATACAGTTTACCAAGGCGCAGGACAAATAGGCTTAAAAACTAATTTGTTCCTGCTGCCACTGGCTTTTTAAATAGTGTGATGTGATTGCTGGTTGTGTTGTTGTTGTGCATTGTGGTTGTTGCTTCGGCTGCCACTGCTGATTGTACAACAAATTGCCCCTTGGGGATAATAAAGACATCTTTGACTTTGACTTAGAATAATCTTAATGCACAACCTATGTCCTAACACATTTAATTACGATTTCATCCTTATGTCCATGTGGTGATCCTTTTAATGGGGTACGCAAACATAAGCCAAAGCACTAAGAAAATCCTTGGAATGACAACTTTTGTTTGATTTGGGCTGATTGACTGATTCAACTCATTCACTGGTTGATTTGAAAACAATACAGCTTAAAGCATTATGACTATCTGAGTCGCACAGTAAGGCTACATGACATGTTTCCTCTATGGTTGACAGTGATTTGGCTCATATGAGAGAGCCCTGCCACAAGAAGAAGTGAAGCTGCACAAACACACAGAGAGAGACAGACAGAAAAAACAGTCAGAAAATAGCTGAGCTCCCTCACAGTACAGTCTAATAGAGCTAATACCCACCATCCGCTGTGTATTGTTCTGCTCCTGATGATTACATGGGGAACATCCCTTGTTACAACACACAGCCTATCGTCTCATATCACATAACCCATGTAAGAGATGAGGATGTGGATGGGTGGCTGCAGGGGTGGTGTGGTTGGGGGGGCGTTGCGGGGGGGGGGGGCTGGCAAAGCATTAATACTAGTCAGTGGTGCGGTAAATTAATTTTGGATTGCTTCTCTTGGTTTGAACAAAATTGTTTTGTTCAGGGGAAAAAAGAGATTAAGGTTTTTAATTATACTGGGTAATTCATTCCACAAAATAAATCCCCACTAAAATGGTCTCTTCAGAGGCAGCAGAGATGTGTCAGCCATCTCGTGGTGTCGTTATTAAGAGATGCCACATGCACATGAACACACACGCAGACAGTCTGCTATCAGTCATGTTCACCGCTCCGCTGCTGCTTCCTCAGTACTGCAGTTTACCACCCGGTTACACTTCCTGTTTATGGGAAAAGCACAGTCTTTAGCAAGTACAAGCTGCAGTTAATAATGGATTTAAATGACTGTTAAATCCCCCTTTCCCTCTTTGCTCCACTTTCACCACTTTATACCCTGAGGGTGACACATTAATGTTTGTCCTCAAACTCCTCCATCCAAACCCCACCCTGTCCATTTTCCAATTTGCCAATTCAACACAGAGAGGAAGGAGAAAATAAAAGCCTTCTGCAAATTACATCAGCTCTGTTTGCTCTTTAATTTATTCATAATTGGATATAATTGAATGGCGATAACTGCTGAATGTGTTCTTTAGTGAGCTTCAGGCAATTAGTGGAGGGGAATTACTGACAATTACTGTTGACTTCTCCTGACATCCTACGATTTCCTGTCACTCCAGGTTTAGGTAAGCTGGCTCCGACTGGCAGAGGTGTGTGTACCTTCAGCTAATAGTCACAATCAATGGGAATCATTTTCGAAATGGACCACAGTGAGCAGCTGGTAATACTAAAGGGAAGGAGCCAGGTTGGACTAGGGTTGGAGAAGTTACTTGAAAAATGTAATCTGTTACATGTTGAAAAAGATATGGCATTATTTATAGTACTCAGCAGTGAAAGTAATTAGTGATGTTAGTTTTTGCATTCTCTCACTTTGGCCAATGCTTTCTGCTAATGAGCTCTCATACTTCCTGCAGTGCATTTTGTTTGGCCAGTTTCCAAAAAGTCAAAAGCCTCCACACCCACACATGGCATCTTGTAAAAGGCTACTCCACCGATTTTTCACATTAAGCTCAGATTGTAGTCATGGTTAGCGCTCAGTCTAAGATTTGGTGATACAGAGTCTAGTCCTGCAGCCACAGGTGAGTCAAACCTGTGTACCATAGATCAGGGAAACAGAACACACTTGCAAGGGACAAACAGGAAAAACTTCATAGCTATCATTCAGTACACACAATCTAATTCAACATTTTGCCATGTAACAATAGTCAGTAATGCATTACTGCCCATCACTGGAGAGGAGGAGTGGTACTTTTAAAAAGTGACACAAAACAAAACAGTATCAGTAGCATCCAAAGAGTTATAGTAGTGAGATATTGATGAAGTGGAAACGTGTGGAGAGTGTGTTTGTATGAAATTATAGCATACTGTATTTATGCTATTGTATAGAAATCAAAGAATAGACTGCATCAGTGTATTATAGAACCTGCATTATGTGACACCTGTGTATTTAATAGTTATACGTAATATATGATATATGAATTGTCTATAAACTGCTTTGACAACAACATATTTTTGATCATGCCAATAAAGTTATTTGAATATGAATTTGAGTAGAGGGTTGCTGGATTACTCCGTGTAATGGCTGTAAATAGTTATCAGGCCTCCAGAGTTTCCAGGGATCTGAGTGTACTCACATAGCAAACACACACACCATTTCATTTACACACACACACACTTAAAAACTCACATATATTAAACAACAAATACTTTAGTGCTCTGAGATACTACGGATAGTTTACAAGGAAAACCATTTAGCATATTCACTCACACACACGCACACAAACACACACAGTGTTGACATGTGGGAGAGAGTGTACACTATCCTGCTGTGTGGCCAGTGGCCTTGCTTACTGTTGGCTGTGAGAAATAGCTCTATTTACCACTGGTCATCTATCTCAGTCACATCCACTCACGTACACACAGACATTTTCTCTCTCTCCTCATGCATGCACTCACTCACACACAGGCACACACACTTGGCCTGAAGACAGGCAGGCAGCTCAACCAGAAGGTATTTAAAATGAAGGAATGCAATCGGAGTGGGATGCCAGATAGTGTTTACAACACTATCCACTTCCACTGCACTCTTCTTCCTCTCCTCCTCCATTTCTATTTACTGCTCTTTTGGACTATTATTTCCATATCTATTATCCCCGCCTTCTCTCTGTCTATTTTTTTCCCCTTTTCTCCCAGCCTGATAAAACGAATGACCCGAGATGTTTAAAAGAGGGATAGTGGGGCAAGAAAATGAGAAAAGGCTTAGACAGATAGAAGATGGAAACACCTGCTAAATCAATTTCTCCTGCTTTAGGTCTTATTGAAAGTTGCTGTTTTTCATTAAAGCAAGGCAACAAAATGTCAAAAAGTTTTTTTAGCAAATGTCAATCTGAAGATGATGACAATTTCAGAGAAGAAGCAGTAGAGAGGACAATTTACCCTCACGACATACTAAAACCGATCACCTGCTCCGCCTCAGCTCCACTGATGTAGTGTGTCTTTGTCTCCTTTTTCCTAAAGTCGAACAGCCCATTGGCTTTGTTGACATTGAGCAACAGGTTGTTCTCTGTGCCACTCTCCCAAAATTAACTCTCACTGTTGATTGTAATCCGGCCAATGATGGTAGTGTTGTCCGCAAACTTCACAACAGAGTTCTCTCCATGTCATGGATTGCAGTTGTGGATGTACAAGGTCAACAGGAGGGGGCTGAGCACACAGCCCTGGGGGACTCTGGTGTTGATTACTAGAGTAGAAGAGGTGTGAGGTGTCCAAACTGTCTGGTGTCTGTTTGTGAGAAAGTCCAATATCCAGTTGCAGTACTCCTGCCCAGAGTGCTATGTTTTTCAGCCAATTTTATTGTGTTGAATGTTGAGCTGAAATCAACAAACAGCATTATGATGTAGGTGTTATTTTCAAGATGTGTGCGGACTGAGTGGAGGTTATGGTTTTGATGTGCTGGAGAACCAGTTTCTCAAAGCACTTAATCAGAAACGGGATGAGCACTACAGGACTGTAGCTGTTTAGACTAGACACTGCAGACCTTTTTGGTACAAGGACATTGGTGGTTGTCTTGAAGCAGGTGGGAACAATCTCCTGTGACAGTGATATACTGAAAATATTAGCAATGGCATCAACTAGCTGGTTGGTACACGTTCTTAGGACACAGCCAGGGATGAGCCAGACCCAGCAGCTTCAATCATCTTCAGTCTCAGCAGGATTCATTTCACATCTGCTGTGGATACAGTGGCCGGTCCTTTGGAGGCGGAGTAGACTTGGCAGATGACTCTTTGTTGAGGAGATCAAATTGAGCTTGCAGGACCTCTGCGGAGGCCTTCGTCATTGTGTCTTCGGCGGCATAACATGGCTTGAGCTACCATTGCGAGATCCTGGAAAAACCATCCAATGCTTGAATTTTGATGCGCGTCTCTTCATAATGTTATCATACAGGTAATTAGAGCGGCCAAAAAGGAAAGATGCAAGACGAAATGCAAGATGAAAGACCAGTTAAAATAAAGGAACACTTTGAAAACAAATCAGATCTCAAAAGGGAAAAAATAATCATGTTGGATATCTATACTGATATGGACTGGGTAATGTGTTAGGAACAAAAGGATGCCACATTTTTTGATGGAAATTAAAATTTTCAACCTACAGAAGGCTGAATTCAAAGACACCCCAAAAATCAAAGTGAAAAAACAATGCGGCAGGCTAGTCCATTTTGCTGAAATGTCATTGCAGCAACTCAAAATAGTACTCAGTAGTTTGAATGGCCCCCACGTGCTTATATACATGTCTGACAACGTCAGGGCTCCTAATGAGACAACGGACGGTGTCCTGGGGTATCTCCTTCCAGATCTGGACCAGGGCATCACTGAGCTCCTGGACAGTCTGAGAAGCAACCTGGCGGCGTCGGATGGACCGAAACATAATGTCCCAGAGGTGTTCTATTGGCTTTAGGTCAGGCGAGCGTGGGGGCCAGTCAATGGTAGCAATTCCTTCATCCTCCAGGAGCTGGCTGTATACTCTCACCACATGAGGCATTGTCTTGCACCAGGAGGAACCCAGGACCCACTGCACCAGCATAGGGTCTGACAATGGGTCCAAGGATTTCATCCCGATACCTAATGGCTGTCAGGGTGCCGTTGTCTAGCCTGTAGAGGTCTGTGCGTCCATGCATGGATATGCCTCCCCAGACCATCACTGACCCACCACCAAACCGGTCATGCTGAACCATGTTACACGCAGCATAACTTCTCCATGGCTTCTCCAGACCCTTTCACATCTGTCACATGTGCTCAGTGAGCCGGGCAGTGAGCACATGGCCCACCAGAGGACATCTGGCCCTCAGGCCACCCTCATGAAGTCTGTTTCTGATTGTTTGGTCAGAGACATTCACACCAGTGGTGTTTCCCTGCCTCTCGCCCAATGTTAGCTGGGATTGGCTCCAGGCCCCCTCGCGACCCTTCGGGATAAGCAGTCTGGTTAATGAAGAAGAAGAAGAAGTACATTTTAGTGGTCTAA
>JAVQJF010050676.1:0-36019 GCA_036023855.1 Gadopsis marmoratus | reverse complement strand
CAGGCCTTGACGAATCAATTTCAGCCCAGTCTGATGAAAAACGGAGCAATTCTCTAAACTGTCGCCGAGCCACACTGTTGGAAGGAACCACCTTAAGCTACACTCATTTTACTCCACTTTGTAAATGCAAACATGGTTTCATAAAGTATTTATAGGATTTAGAAGCCCAATCCATCTCTGAGCAGGCCCAGAATATTAGGTTTGAGCCTCGGCGCTTGAGGACAACCTGCATGGGGAGCACAGTCAAGTGCACAGGTGATGGGAGTCGATTTAAGGTGAGCGTACCAGTGAGCAATATGACAGCACATCTGCACAGATCTGTGGCCACCCAACTGAAACACATTTAAAGAAAACACAGGGGATGAAACACCTCATAAAAAAAACATTTCAGCTGCCGATGAACCTACTGTAAAGTCCAGGGGGCCCAGGTCTGGAGAGCAGCCTGGGCCAACGGTTACAAAGAGTAGATGATGAGAATCGCATCCTGACTCAAGGCCAAAACAGACCCTTTAACTCACCGGGGACCACAAGGCTTCCCAGTGGGTCAACTCAAGTCGCAAGGAGTCAGCACTTACCACAAACCATTTAACACCACGAGACCTCTGCCGGTACAAACTAAAGGAGGCAGGACCCGAGATGAAGACATGTGACAGCAATGAGGATTATTAGATGGATGAAAACGGAAAAGACCCTGACAAAAGGCTGAACGGACGTCACAAAGTGACCCAAAGGTCATCAACCAGGACTCAGCGGACAGGATCTAATTCCAACGGCTGCCTTTAAGCTCCACACTTATGTACCGTGATAAAACCAAGGCAAGTAAGATGCGGTTCAAAGCTCTGAGAGCTAGTAGATGGACCTTTTAGCTTAGAATATTTAGAATGAACTCCATGTTCAAATACAAATCAAATGTAAAACAGTTCAGAGATTTGCTGCTCTGGAGTTCGCACTGGGTTCAGTGGACTGTAATTAGGGTGCGTGGCAGCTTTCAGAATGAGTGCACACACTGAACAAGCTTTAACACTTGGACATTATGAATAACCAAACGTTTAGATCACAAAGGAAGTCAAGCCCACAACAATACAAAAGGTTATCCCTTGAGTGTGTCTAATGCAAATTCAAGGTATTGAACTGCAAGCGACATTTTCACATGAATAAACAATGAAATGCTGACTCGAATTCATGTTTTCCTTTAGTACAAAGAACTCTATCGGTGTTATGTGACGAAATTGGTTGGGATAACTGACTAAGAGCATCAGCAGCAGACAATCAGTCAAAACCAGTCACGTCAAGATGTGTGGATGGTAAAAATGGCAACAAACCTTAAAAGACAGGAGTTGGATTCTTTGCCAGAGTTGTATAAACTACAGAAAATCTGTGACAGAAGGAAAACCATGATGCCTAAAACTTTTAAATCCCCCTCGACTACGTTTTTACCTCCCGGAACAACATTTTGTTGCCGAGCAATAATAGCCAAAACTCTGTTCACACACAGTGGAATTGCACTTGATGCCCGGCAGCTTTAGTTTATTGGCCGCTGAATGAAACGGGACGGGGAAATAACTGCGTTTCACCGAGTTCAGCATCACAGCTGTCCGTGGACAGATGGCTTCAGAGCCGAGTCGCCCCACGGCTACGGTGCAGATAGCGACAGAGCCATCTGAACGGGCATAGCCATTAACTTATATATTTACAAGCTTGCAGAGCTGAGCGCTGAGGCTTCACTGCGCTCAAGAAGATACGGCGTCCGCAGCAGCCGAGCAGGACGTTTAAAGATGAAGATATATATCCAAGTATTGGGTTTCGACTCACTCGAACAGCTAAAGACGCAAATGTTAGAAAACAAAGGTGCCTTAAAAACCTCAAACCTCAAATGCAGGCGTCATGGTTGCTAGGCGACAGGAGTGAGTTGAGCTGCAAACAGGACACACCACACTGACACCACTACAGTGTGCTTTAAAGCTGCAGTAACGTTTTCTTCACCATTAGGGGGCGGAGGAACTCCAAAACAAGGTCCCGCACCGAGCCCATACTTATTATCACCTTATACTGTTGTTCTGGGTGACGTTTAACAAAAAACTACCCGACATGAAGAAACAAGATCATCCCATTGGAGTCGTTTTTGTATCCACCTGATAAAAGCCCAAAATTCACTCTCTTTTTAGCTCTGGTTTGGTCTCCAACATCTCCCGAGACAAACATCTGTCTCCTTAGTTGCCAGATGTTCCACTTTCTTCACCAGCTAGTCTCTAACTGCGTCTGTCTGCAGTTTGGTGCTGGGCAGGTAAGCGCACACTGAGACTGAACCAGGCAGGAAATGTGCTGCAAAACCAAAACTCAGAGCTAAAAGAGGCTAAAAAGCTGCATAAAGCTGCAGAGATGGTAATAATTCTTTATGGGTTTGTCACTACAAAGGCCCCTGTAGTCATTAAATCTAAACTTCGGGTGTGACGAGTATCTGACACCAGATGAAAGATTCTCATTCACCTTTTCTGCTGCACAGTCTGTATTTTATACTGTGATGCTGCACCAGTTTGAATATCAACTCCATGCCACTGCATTTACACCAATTACTTTGCACACAAAGTGTCCAAAACTTTAGCGAGCAACACTGACAGGCGACAGGCGCATCGTCAAGAGACTTATTGTCTTAAATTCAGCCAGCGCAGCTGTTTGGCAGCGATGGGAATTTAAATGGAAAAAGTGAGTTTTGCAGGTAAATGCAATTTGAGTGTCTCACGAAGCAACGTGGAACAGCTGCTCGACACAAATCAGGAAGTCGAAGGGATAAAAGCAGTGAAGAACGAACAAATCACAAACCACTGAGTGAACTCGGCAGCGACGATAACAAGTCCGACTCTCCAAAATGCTCGTTCAGAGGAAGAAGGCAATAAGAAATCACTCCAAAGGGAAAGTTTTGGACTTTGGAGAACTTGAGCCACCGTGTTGATGAAAAATGAGCCAACTTCAAATTGTTCCGTCTCTCTTAGAAGAACACATTGTTCAGACTGTTCTCCCGACGCTCAAATCGCATGAGAGAAGATGATCCGACCCAGTTACTGCATCTGTCCATCGCACACCGGTTTGAAATTGACAAGACGCTGGATAAGTGTTGCATCCTGTTACTGCATCTGAGGTGTTTCAAACCTACAAAAGCCAAAAACATTCTCCTTCACTAGCCCTGTCATGAGGGATGACATGTGTACGGTTTTCCTTCCTCCAGAGGGATCAAAGGTCGGGAGGAAGCCCAGAGAAGCTGTCTGTTTCTATTACGCTGCTGTAAGTGTTTAAAACCCCGTTGCTGCGTAGAATCTGCGATTTAATAAAAGTTTCACGATTTGGTTGCTGAGCCAAGTTATTAGCAGTTTAAGACCAAATTCCATCAGTGAAGATGAAGTGGGGTAACTCACTTGATTCAGAGATCAATTGCATGTAAATGAGTTCTCCTTCTGATTTTCTTTTCTTTATAATGGCCGGTGTCCCTCCCCTGGCAGCCACGAACCGCAGAGTGAAACTAGCTTTGAACAAAAGCAGGAGAGGAAGCCTGCCAGCTTGCACCCCAAGGAGAGAGACATCTAAATGGCTGCTATTGAGTGCAGCACTTGGCGATTCCTAACCTGACTGGATTGCCAAACAGAGCCCTCAGCTGTTCGCACTTTGATAAGAGATCTCATTTAACAAGCCGCCAGTGTGGGCAGCTGGCGGCCCTTTATCGTCAGGATGAGAGGGCTGATGCGGGAACCTGTGGCCAGAATCGCCTGCAGGCACAAGACTCGCACGCAAATACACACCTGTCAATCCAAGACTTGCCAAAATACAGGAGGTTATTTGGGGGATATCTGACATTTGATAACCCGACCCACTGTTCACAGTCCATGACAAAGCTATGATCCATCTTTAATGCCGCAGAGGTGTTGATTACGACACACTGGCTACTATAAGAAGACAAATAATAGACAGGAAATTTAAGTTTGAAGGCATTTTATCTACAGCCACGAGATTCAGGACGGCTTCACGTTTCAGAACCAGCATGTGGAGACGTCGGGCAAGATTGGATTGTTTCTATTGGAGAACGAGTTAGCGATGGCGATGGGACTGTTGCTCGATAGGTCCTTGTTATATAAGCTGCCGAAAAATCTAACATCTTTAGTTGAGTTCAAAGTGAACAACCCTGCAAAAAGGTAACAGGATAAGTTAGCTTTAAAAGTCCTACGAAGGACTTCTGTCTGTCTGTCTCTCTCCGTCTGTCTGTGGTGGCTCATTAGTGTGAAGACCTGCCATTCGTGAAACAAACTCTTTGAAGATCTGCCTCTGTTTTCATCTTCATTTTCCCCCTCTCCCTCTCTCCCTCTCTCCCTCTCGACTCAACTCTTCCACAACTCTCTCCGTCTCCCTCCAGCTTTCTCTCCATGGGTGACTGTTAATCTTAAGGCCTTCGTCTTCATCAATAATCTCCCCCACTCCGTTTAAGATCGACACATGGTGGTTCGGCTTTGTTTAGGTCAACATCTCCCTCTTCGTTCCTTCCATGACCCCCAACACTTTGTACAACTTGACAAATCATTTATTGTCCAACGTTCCCACAGTAACTAACTCCAAACTTTCCATTGGTTACAGTTATCACGTAATTATTATTACCAGAAATCCTCATTCTTACCTTAGTAATTACCCCGTGGGCTTAAAATGGATTTGAAAGCAGGTCAGATGGATTTCAAAGAGAAGAAAAAAAGAGTCAAATCACCAAAATGAACTTCTTAAACAGTTCCAGCAGCATCATCCTCTTCTCTGCAGATCCATATATTTCAGTATGTTCTGTCACTTTTGGTGGAGCTTCAGGGCCATGAAGAGGCCCGCATATACGCTCAATGAAGCCTGGACTTCACCGTCGCTCCATTTATCTGGGTTTTGGTTCAGTGTTAAGGCTGCTGCTATCAGCTGTGACCTGGGGTTTTAAAGTTGGCGGCTGCTGGTGCTACATTGTGTTCCACCATTCACCAAACACATCACCTCACGGTTCCCTTTGTGCTGGGAGAGAACCGACTTTGAAGCTGGAGCTAAAAAAAGCTATGGTCATTCCCAGTTCTTGGAACTGTTCTTACAACTATGAGAATGTTCCTCCAGTCCGAAAACGCCTAATGAGAACTGTGCCAGCATGTCCCACATCAACCGTACTCATAAACATCAGTGGTACCAAATTATCAACCAATAAAAGGCCTAACAGTCTGAAATGAGCCATCATACTGTAAACCTCTGGTTTGTACCAGAAATATTTGCCAGCCACATTGTTTGGACACAGAAGGTCTGAGCAAAGATGAAAGATGAAGAAAAGTGGTAAAACAAAGAAAAGAAAATCTGAAATATCACAAGTCTCTTTGCCACTTTAAATCCAAACGTCCTGAGTCAAACCAAGCAAACGCTCTTTGTCTGTCGTACCATCTCCTCTGCTCGGTCTCCCCTGGTGCTGATGTAGTTCAGCCGATAATGTCGGACGTTCCTCGAGTCAACAGGCTGCCAGGACACACGAACACTGAAGGTGGTTTCCTCATCGATCCTCATGTTCCTCACCCCGAAACGAGGAGCTGGAGGATCACAGAGGGCATCTCACTGAGGCAGAGAACTGTCACAGTACGATGCTTTTCGACTTTTATCATAAAACCTGATCATTTATGACATTTAATTTACGCAGGCTGAAAAATCTTCATATCAGCACGTTTGCAATATAAAACCTTTTCCTGTGAACGTGTGTTTGGCAGAATATCACCATCCAGGGAAACAGCTCGCAATCAGATATTTGCTGCCTGATATTTTCTTAATTCTGAACCCTGACTTTTCCTTAGCATGAGTGGGATGTTATTAAAAGCTCTAAAAACATTTGCTCTCCAAAGTTAGATAATGTAACCTATATAATCTGTTTGTTCCAGCACTTCATTGAAACTTCATTAAAGTCGTTCATAGTGAAAAGTTCAAATCCATAACGTCATTTTTATGAGAATACTTTTACACATAAAAACACTTAATGCAGATTATTCTGTGGCTGCAACGGGTGATTATTTTTATTAGATTATTATGAATCTCTTCATTTTCTTTGGATTAAAGAATAATCTTTTGATCTATAATCACTATTACCCTGAAGCAGCAGGATTAATTGCAGTAAATCATTTGGTCGCCCTCGACTTCTACAGATTCATGCAACAAACGGCTGACATTTAATGCAGCGCAGAAACTGGGGCACATGAACACAACACAGGAGGAGGTCCGAGAGTCATGGCGGGGTCGAACATGAACAACGCATCACATCAACAGCTGGCTGACATATTTACCTGCCGTGGTGGTGGTTGTCGTAGCGACAGAGGTTGTTCTTTCAACTGAAAATCAAACACAAGTATTTTAATTGGTCTGCTTCGTAGAACAATTCATAGTTTAATAAAGAGTTTAAAGGAAGCTCCGATGTTTCAGTCTTGAGAGTAACGTCCTCCTCCGACTGGTTTACAGACATGAGAGCAGGATTTGTATGATGAACAGCAGCCGCTAAAGCATCTAAGAATTGGTGCAGAAGCAGCAGCCGGGGGGAGGTTTAATTTACCGGTGGACTCCACGAGGATCACCTCGTCGCTCTCCACCTCGTTACTGTAGATTGCAGCCAGGAGGACTTCGTACTCCTTGGAGGGGCTGAGTCCTTTTATCAGGTAGGTGTTAATGTTCCCGTTGACCAGAACCTGAAACAGAGTGGACATATGTGCCGCTGATACAGACAAATACAACTGGTCAGACACCCAACTGAAGCGGTTTGGAAAACATTTTTATTCCCAGAGTTAGTCATAGTGGAATTCATTTGCAGCAAAACACACCTTTTATATTTAATGTTCCATCACTGCATGAAGACACAGAAAGACAAACGTGAAGAGACCAGGGTTTTTGGGACGATCTTCTCTGAGATAATCTCCCGGACAGAGAGACACATTAGACTTTCATCTTTTTTTTAATTCTTCATTTTGTATCTTAATCTAATCGTCTGGTTCCACTTCATCAGGTTTCAGACAAAACGTGGCTGCGTAAAAGAGACAGCACACAGTAATACATGTCTGTATTGCCATAGTTGTGAGGACGTTGACTGGCTCAGGTTAGCGTCATTGTTTGACATGCAGACGCGAAATAAAGAGGCAACAACAAGGACAAACAGATGAATTCCTTGTGATGAAAGAGGTGAAAGATAATCATCAGTAATATAAATCAAATTGGACATTTTAAGTCCAATGTGATGGTGCTCTACTGGAAAACAGCGGACTGCTCTCTTCAAGTCATTTCCTCAAGGGAAGGAGTTCAAGCATCTCAGGGTCTTGTTCACGAATGAGGGAAAATAATACAGACGTTGTAGAGAAAGCTGATGCTGAAGGAGGAGCTCTCAGTTCACCAGACCACCTGCACTTCGAGATAACTAATCCAAGCAGCCAGAAGGAGTTCGTTTAGCAGAGTGCAGCCCTGCAGCCTGGACAGGTGAGATATCTGGGCTCCACAGCGCCGACATGACCGCATGATGTCATTTTTTTCACGTCCGTTTAATCCGCTGTAAACCTTCAGCTAATGCACGTCAAGTAAAACCAGCTTGAAAAGTGATTCTGCTGCATTACAAATACAAAGAGCACACACCTCTTCACTGTCCCCTCCATCGGTGGGCGTCCAGGTCAGTCGGTACAGCACCACATCAGAGGCGGCGTGTCGCCATGACACCCTGAAGCTGTCCGTGGAGATGTCACTGCTCCTCAGATCCAGCGGGTCTGGGACGGTCGCTACACACACAAACACACACTTCTGGTCACGGTAACATATAGACCGGACAGATGATGTCTTAACCTGCGATTCTTATACTGTACTGTACACTTCAAATATGGATATTAGTTCCTACTTGTGGTGAAGCTGTCAGTCACGGCCTCAGCTTGTCCCTCATCATAGATGGCAAAGACACCAACCGTGTACTCCGTCAGGGAGGTCAGGTTTCTCAGCAACCAGGTTGTCACACGGCCAACATCCACCTGTAGACACAGAACCACACAACTGTGACATATATCTTAGATTTTTCCCTCAGTGGCTTGGTTTGTTCTTCATGCCATAATGTGCAGCCTGGATGTGGTGCAGATGTTCGGGTTCCATCACAGAGCACAAAAACTCGACCCAGCAGCGTGGACTTCCACAAACAATGATTTGGAACGTGAGCGGCTGTGAAAAGGTTAGTAGCCTCTGCTCCCCGGCCTGCAGGGTGACCTCACCTCATTGGTCTGGACTCCGTCGGTCTTGACGTACATGACGCGGTAGCCTTTGACCTTCCTGGAGGCGGAGTCCCAGGTGAGCCGGGCGGAAATGTGGTCCACGTCTGAGAAACGCAGGTTCCTCGCCGGGTTCAGCGGCACTGAGGTGGGAGGAGATGGGGCAGAGAGAAAAATGTAAAGCTCCGTATCCGACCGATGATAAAGAACAGTATGTAGATCTTTGCCTCGCTGCACGCTGCTGTGGAGATCCTGGAAGGAGACAACGGTAAACTCAACGCAGGGCACCTGTTTAACAGCCGCTCTGCGATTGGTTCACGCCACAGGAATGGCAGAGACGAAGCTTTGTCAAAAAAGATTTTTAAATAATAAAATGTAAAAGACCGCGTAAGGTACCCTGTTGCTGCTCACTCTTGTTTATGAGCAAATAAGCAGAAAGTAAAGCTGAGCGATAACACCGAACTCTAATCACAGGCACGGGCAGGACAGATTCGAGGTCTGAGACAGGACACAGCAGAAGGTTTAGGAATTGCTTCTGTAATAGAAAGATGGGATGCTTCCTACACGGCTGCTATTATCAGGGGTCGAAGGTTGGGCGAGTTGTGATTTGGTAAGTGATTTCACACACACACTCGTGGGGTTTGGAAGCAGTGTAATTGGACTCCACTATTTTTAATTATAAAGCGGACAGAGCCTCGCTACATCACTCACCCTCCCTCAGGCTCCCCCTCAACGTCCCTCTCTCTCCCTTCCATTTGTTCTCTCCGTCTCTCTCCCCTGGAGGAACTGCAACGCTCCTTTAATTCGGCCAGGGAATCTGATTTACTCTCAGGTGCTCGGGGGAACCTTTATGCCTAGAATTACTGACCTGTTTTCTTTTTCTGAGAAAAAAAAATAAATGAAAAAAATCCTGATTGTACCCGCCGTTGCTTCACCTCAATTATAGTGGGGGTCAGAATAAAGACAAGAGCAGCAGAGAGAAAGAGAGGTGGAGAGGACGTAGGGAGAGGCTGCCTCTGCTTTCACTGCAGGTCGGGCCGGGGTCAGCATAGGAATGAGGAGCATGGGAAATTAAAAAGTTTGGAGAGGCAAGTCTCCAAACTTTCCAAATGTATGTGTCCACGTAACTGTATTAAACAGCCCTTTGACATAGAGATCAGCTGTAAACGTCCGCGTTCCCCAAAATGTTTTAAAAATTCCGACGTACAATCACAAGAATCTTTTAAAGATTTGTTTCTATTCTTTAGTAATGGATGAGTGCTGCATTCACTGAATCACACGTCTCTACATTTATCACGTCGGTCTGAGAAAAAAAACCCCAAGCCAATCAGAGGTCTGTGTCGTTTTAAGAATCAGGACGCGACTGTCTTCGTGGATGAGATCGACGCAGAGAGCCAGCAAATCTACGCTTTTCTTCAGCTGACATGACAAACGCAAACAAAAATCAACATGATCATGATGTCAGGCTGAATGACAGCATGCAAATAACTGGATTATTAGACTAATGAAGGGAATCCAACGGTCTATATTTCTACTGCATATAACATTCTGCACAACAGCTTGTAGCCATGACAGCCAACGTGAAGTGTGATTTTGCAAAAAAGAGCTTTTATCTTCATTCTCCATCATGCTGAATTTATAATATCAGGGTCCTTTGCTTTGCAGCTGCGGCAGCCTCTTTCCACTGCGGCGATCATTAGAGCTCATTCTGTCTCAACAATGAAATGAAATAAAAAAAGCTAAATAGCTAGATTAAATGAGGGACGGGTGGCTTCTGTAGGCAGAGAGATGTGGTCTGAATGATTGGGAACAAACACGCTGAGTGAAAAGCCCATTACACTCCTCTGCCGCGTGTGTCCAGATGCGTCATGTGTCGAAGCAGAAAACAAGAAACTGGGGGCAGAAAAGCCAAAATTTAAACTAAAATTGATTTAGTTTCCAATAGATGTCCAAATGCAGCCCAATACAAGTAGGATGAGGAAAACATCACGCACCGCGGCTTCACTCCAGACACACTCATTGCATCGCAGCAACTAATGGACAGGAACAAAACAGATTGACAGTCGGGGGGGGATTCATGTGGACATTTGCTTGCACTTAACGAATTGATTAAATGCATGTAATAATATATGATGCGATTGAATACAGGAGAGATGCCCACGTAGGTGTTACATAATGGATGGCTGACTGAACGTGTGCACATGGACGCATGGAGCCCTGCTTGCATGGATGAAGGAAAGTTATTTTACCATGAAAAGTAATTTGAAAGAGACCTCAAGGCCCCCAAAAACATCCAGTGTCTCCCTCCAACAGCCTCCGGCATCCCTGTCTGACCTGCATTTAAAGCCTCACAAGCATCATAAAGACATAAACATGCCCCGACTTAAAGCCGCAAGCCTCAGACCTTAAAAGGAGACTTCATAAAACCTTAATTAGTGAGTGTGGTGGTGGTTTGGGGACGGCAGAGAGGGGAGGCGCGCTCGTCAAGGCTTCAAAACTCTTAAAAAATCAAAGTGAGGTGCAGAAAATAGCACAACAAGGGGAATCTGGGAGCCGGCGCCATGCAGTGATTTTGGCATCGCCGGTTGCCAGTTTTCCTGGGGCAGAAAAACGTGCCGGGACGTGACTTGAGCATTGCTGCAGCTCTTTGCAAATGAAAAGTCCGCCCAAGTGCAGCATCTGATCTGGCCGTTTAGAACAACTTGAAGCAGAGTGAGCGATAATCGGGGGAAATTAGCTCCTGCAGTGTTCCTCTTTCCTGCCTGTTTGCGGAGTCTCATTACGCTGCAGCTCTTTTACAAACCGCCTAGCGTTCACTGTAAGATCTCTGACAACAAGTGCTGTTCATACAGAAATATCCACGTGTGGTTTCCTTCCTACAGCTGTGAGTAAACCTCAGCGCCCCGCGGGAAAATTAAATACGGCGACGAGCTCAGAGGGCCGCGGAATCTGTCAGGAATTTAATGAAATTGAATTTTAACAACAGTTAGTGAAGCTCACCGACCGTTTCACAGGGACAGTCATACCGACTGTGTGAGTGCGAGTGTGTGCGCTCTTGTATTTGTAACCTTGTGAGGACCAACTTGACTTTTAGTCCATGACAGCGAGGACACTTATTGTTTTGTCCGTTTGGGTATGATGGTTATGGCTGTATGTGTCCTATTTTAATGAGGATAAGTGCAAGTTAGCGTTATGTAAAGTACAGATGCCAAGAACTAGCTCTTTATTTGCTTTTATTTTATTTAAATTTGATATCTTCTATGCTCATTTATGCGACGACATACCAAAGCAAATTCCTCGCGTGTTAAAAACTATTTAAACAATAAGTCAAAGAAAAATACATACAAGCAAGACAAACACTGTATGTAAGCAGGTTAGAGAGCCCATAAAATAATATTTGTGATGAATAATGAATCATTTGCACTCAAATGATTGACATTGCTCGCTCAGGTTCTTTACTTCCTGAGGCTTTTATGACCTGCACGATATTATTACATTATCATCAGGTACTTGTAGTGATGTGATCCGTCATCTCCTACAACACCTTTCAGGGATGTTGAGGTAACAGCCAAAACACAGAGTATATCCAGGTGTCTCAGTCATCAGCTCAAAACCTGCGTCAGACTCGCTCCGAGTAGAAACAGTAACTAGAGTACAGATCTCTCGTTTAACACAAAGTATTACACGCTGTAACACAGCTGCTGCCAACACTCGTCCCAAACTGACCCGATGAGCCAGAACCATCTGCAGCTTCAGCTCCTGCTGCACAGTTTAACCGAGGGACACTGAGACGGAAACACTTGAGGAATGACTTCATGACTTCATGTCAGTGGATGCATCAGATGACTGACCAATCGTTTCAGTGCTCTGTGTGTGTGTGTGTGTGTGTGTGTGTGTGTGAGAGACTGACACGTGGTCTGCTGGGTGGGCCTGGGGGCGCTGGCCTCCTCTCCGTACATGGCGTAAACCGTTACCGTGTACTCTGTGGCCGGAGTCAAGCCCTCCAGCTCCACCTCGTTCACAGCGTCCGCCACCTTCACCTGCGCGCACACACACACACGCGCACACACACACACACACACACACACACACACACACAGCATGAAGCTATGTGCCTTTAGCAGAAAGAGGATGCAGTGTTTCTAGCAGACATCCTTATCTCTCCAGCCACCAGCTTATCTTGCCCATATCTCTCCGATCCATCTGCCGTTTATCCATCATATCATCTACCTCTCTGCATATCTGCTCTGCCATCACCCCCCACCCATCAATCAGTCCTGTCCAGACAAGCAGAGAACCAAGCTGCGATCACATAGGATGGTTTCTGAATGTGGCCGCGCCTCTATCCTCAGGTGGGACCCATCACGCTCCTCAGAAATATGTGAAGCGAGGTGAGAACAGGTGGCAGAGAAGATGAAGCTCCAGGTGTCTGCACAATCTCAACCCCCAGATTAAGCGTAATCGGTCCGCGTTTGATGGAGTTCGGCCGGTTTGCCACGCCTTCAAACGGACAATCGCCCCGACAGTGCGCATATGGTACGCGTATCCATGGCAATGCAGCTCCTGGATTCTGAGGCATTCCCAGTGTTGGCGGTAAGCTCACAGTAAGAATTGGAGCTCGGCGTTGCACTGCGTTGCTCTGGCGTGGCTCAAGAGACGATTACAAAACCAGATCCGACTTCCTTTTCCGGCTCACGACAAAGACGAAAAAGCTCCCTCGTGTTGTCTCCTTAATAAACACACAACGGCACGAGGACGGCCTCAAAATTAGAGCAGATATCCTCTTCGCCCTCCATGCTGAGGTCATTTTTGAAGTCAACTGTTAATTTCGATTACCTGTTTGAAACCCGGACACATTAGCATATGCTCCCTGTTGTTGGACAGTGTTTGACTGGTGTGCCAGGGGCCCGGGGACATGGGTCCTCAAAGCCCATTTCACTCAAAACTCAAAACAACATAAAATCTCATTTTGCTGTTCACATTTTTCAATTTGTGTGCTCTCGCTCTCTTGGGTTCAATCTGTTGCTCCGCAAAGAGTTTCCCCCTGAGCCAGTGTGGGTGAAAGCGCTATTCTCCGTCAGACTGGACTGGATTTGACTCTGGCTTTGGTCCAGACGAGTCTCCGCACAGCCCACAAGTGGAAGCCATGTGAGCACGAGCCAGCTAAGCCCGGGCTCTGACAGTAGTGCCTCAGAGCCAGGCTTATCCTCACCACTGGAGAGCATCCATCCCGATTCTGAATATCTTTCCTAAATTTGTTTTCATTGCTTTCTGCCTGGATGGGAATGTGACGGCAGCAGTAATGAGGTCCACTGGGAGGAGGAGGGATACAGGCGGCTGCCCTTCACAACGCTCCTCCTCTGCTTCGTCTGCCTTAACTGCTGAAGTTACCTTTCAAGGACTCTGCATGTTTTAATCTTTGTTTCGCAGTTTGGATTTGACGTTTTCTCACCTGTTGGTGCTTGTCTCTGTCTCTGTCTCGAGGTGTGTTCCTCTTCAATAGATTATTGTCTTTCCGTTGATCTGCAACACCAGCTGGTAGCTTCTCTTTACGTTTTGCTCTCCGATTGGTTCATTCCACAGTTTTTAAACTCCCGAGGGAAGCAGATTTGTTTCTGTTTTTTTAGGAAAGCATAGGGAAGCTGAATTGTTGCTTAGAGTTTGTCGTTTGCTGTGGCTTCACTAGTTTCCTCTGTTATCATTCAGATTTTTTTATGGTGCTTTTGAACATTTGGTAAGGAACACCAGATGAAGGTCTTTCCTCTCGCCTGTCTTCTCTCCCGTACTGAGCGTTATGAAGGGTATAAAGGACGGTGTTCTCGATATGCACAATGTAGCGAAAATAACAGAAAGAAGACTTTTACTTTGAAGCAGCTCAATTGCGAACACAAAGACTATGCGGGTCAGTGTCGTTAACCTGGATTCCCATTTCCTGTCACCGTCTTTAAATAGACAATTTCAAAGCTACTTCAGGTGGTCGACAGAGATCCTGTAACTCTCACCTGCCAAAGACAAGAAATTGCCAAACGCTAACAAACTGCAGAAACGAAGCCGCGTGTGGACTCAAACTCTTCTTTGCACAACACGCAAACACGTCAGTAGTTGTTTCCTGCAGCTTTCCTTCCCTCCCGTCAGAGTCTGCTCTCCACACACACACACACACACACACACACACACACGCTCTTCACCTCCTTCTCGTCTGCAGGGTCTCCCTCAGTCAGCGGGGCATACAGAATCATGTACCCAGAAGCCCCGGCGGCGGTCTTCCAGCGGGCCCTCATGGTGCTGTGAGTGATATCGAACAACTCCAGGTCGTTCACCATGGGCAGCACCACTGCAGGACACAAACAGAGAGCTCTGTTGAGTAGCTTGGACACGAGTAGAGCAGATGTAAGACTTTCAAACAGAACACGTCCATTTTTAAACAACATACAGTATGTGGATGATACGGTTTATACCCAAAATAATGTGCACGTCATGTTCATGTAGATATTACTGTAGAACAAACAAAGCCCACAGTATTAAGACTTTAATTTAGACTTCCAGCTTCAATAAGTTCATATAACATCAAGCTGTCAGGAAAGGTCTGGCCAATACTCAACTTTTATTAAATCCAGTGTTTTTCAGTCACATCAGATTGCTCTCTGCATTCACAGCAGAAACATCTGCAATTAAATGTTATTTTCTTTGACATTTTTATTGCTCATTTAAGTGTTTCCACTTTGATTAAATACGGTCAAAAACCAATATTGGTCAACCCCTCACTTATTACTTTCTATAAAAACAAAAATAAAACAAAGGCTCACCACATGAAGCACCACATCCCAAAATCAGTACTTAGGGTCACGTTTTATTTCGTGCCGGAGCCAGACGGTCCAGCTCAACCAGCAGCCAGGCCTCATTAACTTTGGTGCAAGGTCGACCGGTAACTTAGCATTCCTCCTCTACCGACAGGGAGGAATCCCCCATCATTCATCAGCGAGCGCAGGGCTGAAAGGGGCCCGGAGACCACTGCCAGGCTCTGGTTCAGTGTGTCAGGCGTCATGACAGGGCCTCAGGCAACACAACCGGAATTAGAGCTCAGCACAGGCGTCCTGTCGGAGCTGCAGGATCGGGGCCCGAATGCATAATGGAACACCTGTGTAGCTTTTATGGCCCAAATTCAGTGTCTTCAGTTGTAGTACGACACTTATCTGCTGGCTGATCAGTGTTTCTATCAAACACGCTGCAGCTCAGCGGTGATAAACCGTCTTCTCTCTATATGCTCAAACCTTTCAATTCCTTCACAGCAACAGAAAGGGAAAATATGTTTTCAAAGCAAGGACATGCTGCTCTTTTCCTTTTTTTTTTTTGCCCTTTTACTTGAGTTTAGATGTTTTGTGTATGTGATGTCCTCCTGTTGATCCCCGCTCGTAGACACGGAGCCCGACAGCCTAAAGGACCAGAATGCAGCGCAGGAAATGAGCCGATTAGTGGAAGAACTCTGGGAGATCCGGCTCTCCTCGTCGCAAAAAAAAAAAAAGAAAAAGCAGCTGGTCTTCCACATTAAGAGCTCAGCAGACGGGTGCGTTTACCTCCGTGTGGAGGGCCGTCAGTCAAGATGGACGGGGTTGAGACATTATGGAGAGACTACACTTCCCGGCACATAAACTTACACGTGGTAGCACTTCCTCTCAGCGCCTCGCTGGCAGAGCTGCGGTAGATGGCGAAGACAGCCACCTGGTACTCCGTCAGAGAGTTCAGGTAGTTCAGCTCCACACTGCTCTGTGTCCCCTGGACCACCTTAAAGACAGATCACACCGGGTCACAGTTACAGCTTCACACTCTTACAGTCTTCTAGTCTTATTTGGTATTTATTTTGTATAATGCTGGCATGAAAAGTTAAGTCCTTTTGTTTTCTATGTTCATTACTGTGAGTCACATCAGCTGCGTGTTCAGGGAGCTAAATCTCTGATGCCATTATTATTCAAAAATATCTTCAATTAGCTCTGATTTTATGATCTTAGTCACTTTCATAACAGGCAGCAGCACTTTGTATATCAAAAAAGCCTCTGTTTATTAGGCATCCGCATGTTGCACGGTGGAAATCGCACCGCAGGTTGCTGTAGGCATTCAGCTCCTCTCCAAAGAGATTTAAATTGAGTGTAACTAGATCAGATTAGCTTTGATGAAACCTCGCTTTTCCTTGTGGGGGAATCTGGGCCGTTCCAGCTGCAAGTTGCAATAAACATCAAAGAGAAAAGGGGATAAAAATAAGAGGGAGGTGGATAGACGCAAATATCGACTCAGGAAATTACAGCACTGCATGTGAGCGTGGTCACAGAGGCAGGGAGACTAACAACGACGTTTAAAATCAGTCGACGTGTGCAGTTATGTCACCTGGGGAGACGCCTACAAAAAGACACTCAGTTGACAGGCTATCGGGTTACCTGGCTCACACTAACGCAGTCCAACACAACAGCCCTGTGTTGATTCAACTTTATGGTCATTTTGGTGGACGCAGTCTGTGGTGCTGTTGTACTGTACAGGTGTTTCTGTTACCCTCACTGATATAAATGGGGTGGACAACACCTGTCAGCACCACAGACTGCAGATGTGTTTTAGATCCTGGTGTCCAGATAAGCTAACAGCCGATGAAACGAAGGTAGCAGAATATATTTAACCGCAGAATAAGAAGGCGCTTGGGTTTATGATCGCCTTGCTGCAAATTCTGCAGAACAGTTGTTAGTTAGAAAAGAATTAAACCTGAAGAGTTTACCCTAAAAAAGGATTTAGCTGAGCAGCGTTAATTAAAATGCCACCATTGCATCAGGATCTCTGCTGTTTGCCCTCTGCTGCGAAATCAGGAGCGAGAGCTCCACCAGTTAAGGTGACAAAAGAAATCCACAGAAAACAGATGAACAACTTCATAACCAGTCGAATGGAATCAGCAGCATTTTGTCTGGATTGTATTTCTCGAATAAGTATAAAACAGCAGTACTACTAACAACCACAGGGCAAGAAGTAGGAGGGTCACAGCTGAGGAACGCATGTAGACTGCAATGACCGTGTACTTAAATATGATAATGTAACAAATCCAGATACTTTTTCTTCTGGCTGTCCGCCACTGGCTGGGTAGTAGACCACGCGGTATTTCTCCACGTGGCCCGGCGCGTGGGTCCACGTGACCCGGAAACTGCGAGCCGTGATGTCAGACGTCACCAGGTTGCCGGGCGCAGCCACGGAGGTGGGCGGGGGGGCAGGTTCTCCTCCCCCTGGAGGACGAAGTACAGAGAAAGAAGAAGAGAGCACATGCTGCATCCATTCCATGTTGGATTCACATAAAACACTGTAATTTAAGCAAAACGGCTGTTCACACCAGACTCCTGACAATCTGCAAAAGCTGCACCTGGAATTTTAAAAATACAGCACTTTTCATGAAGGTGGGGGCACTATATATTAGATGGGTGCTGGGCTTTTATTGCTTGGGGATCTCCTGTAGTCCTAATTATAACCAACGGCATCAACAGAGTAATCACAGTGGTCTGCAGCGTCTTGGTCACGTGACTCGGCCGAAATGAGCTGCTGTTTAAAAACCTTTGATCTGCTTGTCGAGCTGCTCCACACGGTCGCACATGGTCTTGGTGAGGCCTTCCACGATTTCGCTCATCACGCTGAAGTCCGCCACATTGTAGACGTGCGTTTCCTCGGGAGGTGAGGCGATGGCCTTCAGCTCGTTCTCATCAGCATTTTTCACGCCTGCAGAGGGGAGACAGACAGACAGACAGACAGGAAGTGGTTACATGAATACATTTTGATGCTGCAATGAGTTGAATATACGCAGTCCTTAATTTACCAAAAGGGGGGAAATAGTTTGTCAAACTGAAAATAATTCCTCATTGAACAACACATTTAAGCTCAACACCATACTTTGCTTTTTAAACTTCATTTTCAAATGAATAAGTCATATGGAGTTGAGCGCCGACAGTTACTGGAAATCACTTCTCAGCAGGCTTCTCCTGGCTGTTTGCTGAGCAGCCAGCAGATGACTCTGTAATGAAGGCTTACAAAATCAAATGGAGCTAAAAGGAACATAACTGTGGATTTACAAGGTAGACAAGTATATTTTCAGTGCCGACAGTTTTCCAAAAGGACAAAAAGATTTAAGATTAATTTCCTCCCTTTCCGGGCATACGTTTTGTTTCAGTACAATATCAAAATCCAATAATTATTCTTTTCATTACTGATTAAGCTCTCGATAATGAAAAACGTCTTCCCAGAGCCCAAAATGACACATTTAAATTGCTTGTTTTGTCTGATCAACAGTCCAAAACCAAAAGATGTTCAATCTACAATGATATTAAAAAAGCTGTTTGGTATTCTTCCCGATGAATCAGTGGACGATTATCAGAACTGTTGGCAGGACACGTTCTGTGGACCGATTAACAGCACTACTGTTACACAACAAGACCGTTTGGAAAACCTTAAAATTGCACACCGGGAATAGAAACGGCATGTTTCTCTGTAATGGTTGTACCGAGCCTAGAAAGACATGACAACATGACGCACCAATCTGTGGAGACAGTGGGTCTTAAAGCTAAATTATCTTGAATATACAATTCAACCCAGCAGTCAGCGCCTTGTGACTCAGTGACTCTTGTAGAGTCTTTCAGGCTCCACCGCTCCCCCTGCTGACGCCACCAATAAATATCTACTATCGTCATCATTCATCTGGATTATTAGTCTCATCGTCGGTGGGGCGTACCGATGGCAAACAGCTCTATGCCAGCTTCCCTCAGGCTCCGGGCGGGGGGGATCACATCGTCCTGTGACTTCCCGTCAGTGATGAGGATTCCTATCTTGGGAACGCCGGGCCTGGATCCAGACACTGGCTTGAAGCTGTTCTCCAGGATGAAGGTCAGAGCCAGACCTGGACAGACACAAAGACACAGTGAATAACGCAGTGTCTGACGCAGCAACTGCTACAGCTAACGGGCTTAGACGGCAAGAAAATGACAAACCAAGGCCAAACAAATAAGAGACCCAAACATTTTCCACTAAAAAGGAGCTCATTTAAATGACTTGATTCATTTGGTGAATGCTTGTTTCAAAATTTTAAATGTTCAAGTTTGCAGCCCAAGTGGTGAAACTGCGCGACACATCACCTGCGTGCGGAAGCTAAAACCACATTTTAGAATAAAGATAAAGCACCTGTTTACTCCTCGTGAACTGTTCTAATCCTGCAGAAAAACATAAAATCCCACGGTGGAGTTATAATATCAAAGTCACGACAAAAGCTAAATGCCAAATAGAAGCGAGCCATGAAGTAACATGCAGTATGTTTGACATCTTTTCAAAATGAATCTTAATGTGCAGGATCCTGTTTTGCCTTGTTTTGACATGCTGTATTCATCAATCCATCAAAAGGATGTCTCCTGACAGCATGACTGCACTCTGATTCTTATCTCTCGACTTCATGAACATGATGGGCTCTAATGTTTTTAGTGTGCTACCATAATGAGCAGCTAAGTTCTGTTGGGTCCAATAAAGACATTACTGAGATTGTACAAATGTCCTAACACACTACTTTAAGCCCTTCTCACTGTCACAGTGCCAGTCAACTCTTAGCTCCCACTGCCATGTACTACTTCTCGTGTCATGTCGGATCCTGCCACGCCCTCCTGCTCTCACCTGACCTTCCCCGCCGACCTGCACACCTGTTCCCTCATCCCTCATTAGCCCTGTGGTATTTACACCTGCCCACTTTCACCTATTCCTGGCCAGACCTTCTAATGTGCTGCAGCCTTAGAATTCCTGCCTTTCGTTAATGCCTGCCTGCATTCTTCCTGTTCTTCCTGACCAGGTACACAAGTGCCTATTCTTCTGTGACTGGCTGGTTTTTGACTTTTGCTCGTCCCTGACTTCTGCTACTGTTAACACAGCGTTGGTCTTGGAGTTGTGTTTCTGGCTGCAGACCCAAAACCCGACTACACACTCTTACAGTCAACACGGTTGTAGAAATGTCGGATGATACGGACTCGATTCTCTGTACTTAAATGTTGTTTGCGCCTGAACATTTGTGACATCATTCACCAGTAGCCAATCGTGTACCTACACTGTGCAGGGATGCAAGAAGTCTCGCTCCAGGAGAAGTCTCACGAGGGGTTTAGCTGTTGCAGGAAGAGGACGGTGTTTCTTAGTCTTTAACAAAAAAGGTCTTACACTGTAGGAATGCTTTCCGTAAATGTTGCCAGACACTTCTGAACCACAGTCAGTGGTAAAAACAAGCACTTTTAGTGGACGCACTTTGACAGGCGCAGTTGGCGGCGAGGTTTACGTTGCTGCTGGCTGAGGCGATCTGCTGGACCAACTCCAAAACTTTGTGTACCCATTACTCATTTAAAATATGTAATAAACAGGACCCAGGTTTAATAATACTGACTATACCCTTGAAGGCTGTAAGGTCACTGGCTTTGGACTGTTAACTGTGATGGGTGTGCGTAAGACGGCTGGGGGTTTGGTTGGCAGCGTACTTTACCTGTCAGCGTGTTTCCTCCTTTATACGGCAGGTTCTTCACAGCATCGATCACAGCCTCTTTGGTGCTGTGAGCGTTGAGATGCCACTCGATTCTGGGGTCGCCGCTGTACTGAGCCAGGCCTGCACACACAGCCACACTTGAGGTGAGTAGTTACATGGCTATCGCAGCCATTACGCCACAAAAATTATTCTTGGGCCTTATTTCATATATCATTTCCCCAAAATTGGTAATAACTCTGGTTAGACAAGAGATTTGTAGCCGGCTGAGGCTAAATAATGCGCTATAATAATGAACGGTATGAATATAGTTTTCACACTGAAACGCCTGAAACCTCCTCACCAATCCTGGTCTTGTCAAACTCCACAGTAAAGGCCTTGACCAGGTTTTCCAGGAAGGCCCTGACCAGCCTGAAGTTGATGCGGCCGATACTCCAGGAGCCATCCACCAGGATAACGATGTCGGCTATGGCCGGAGTCTTACACGTAAAGCCCTCTTCAGCTAAAACACAATCAAGCAGAAAATGGAAACACAAACTTGGATTAGTGTTGGTCAGATTTAGACGGCTGCCCTGGTGATGGTCGTGTTGGCACAGCGTTGGTGTGCAGCAGCACGTTGTAAAATGACTCTGTATTGAAACGAATATCCATTATGTGAAATATACACCAGGCCAGAATGTAAAACATGTACACAGCCGCCTACAGCGCACGCATGATACATCTGCAGTGGTAAAAGTAGGACAATTTGATGTGCAGCTTCTGTCCCAAAGTGTTGCAAAGTGTTTCATTAATTCTAATTCGGTTCAACAAAGTATAATTAAACCCTGGAGGAGCGCAGTACTTAGTTTTAGCAGATGAAAAATAACAGCCCACTCCGTTTGTCTCAACAGTTTACTGGGTGATAAAACAGACCAGACTCTAATGAGGCAACAGCAGTTCATTTACAAAAGCCAGTCCAGCACACAGTGAGCCAAAGGCCAACCGAATTAGGAAGCAACCATATTTCTATCAGCTAATTAACTTCCACAGAGAGCTCAGGAAACCTCTGTTAGCTTGAGATTCTTTGGGGGCAAATGGAAAAATGATGGTGCTGGTTTTAATCCTATTAGAGCCAATAATCAGATTGAATAAATACTGCCAAAGTGCAGTCGAGCAAGGCACTTTAACCCCCAGCAGCTCCAGTGGAGGAGTGCTGTTGCACTGGGTCAGTGTCCGGGCAGGAACGTGAGGCAGGATACTGCTGCAGGATTATGTGAGGTTACAAAACAATATCGCTACGAATGAAGGTTAAGACACATGCAATCATTTCTCATTTTATGGACCCAAAACTGCAGGCTGATCTGTCTTTACAGCAGTGGAGTGATGTGTACTTGTCACATTCAACTTACGAATGTTCAAAATGACAAAACATTAAGTTAAAGTTGCTGCAAAGTTGTTGTTTTTTAGGGGATTGTTTTCTTTATTAGACAGGATGTAAGTTGACAGGAAAACAGGGACGCGAGACACAGGTGCTTGGCTGGATTCGATCCATGTTATGTTGCGGTTATTAACCTTTAAGGCCTCAGCATTGCAGAGCTGTGCAGCTCTACAGCTCCTTCAATCCTTTTTGAGCTCATCCTTTTGTTTCTTTACGCCATATGTACTGAATGCTTTGGCCTCATGAAACCCCCGCAGGCAGCCAACGTGCACTACAGGCCAGCGCCACATGGCAGACAAAATTACCAGCTAGCTGACGATAACATGGCGAGGACTCTCAATGACTTCGGCTGAGCCGACTGGTACCTGAAGATGTGCTCTTGAGCAAAAAGACATTAAATCACTCAAAAGACAACAGAAGGCGACTGTGGGTGGTGCTGGTGGTGTTTATGTTGAAATGGAGTGAGGCAGTGCTGCGTAAGACTCCCAAGTTCCCAGCAACCCATCCTTGAATACATAAAGCTTAAGAAACGCATGCATGCACACACACACACACACACACACACTCCGTCTCGCAGCCATTAGATATGTTGTTGTTGTTTTTTTTTATTAGAAAAAGAGAACCCCAATGGTTTACCGTCACGCTGGATTAAGCATAAACTGTTAGAATAAACGCTGTGCTCGTAGGGAGAAACACGAGCGTCAGTCAGCGACTCGTATTAAGCTTCAGTATAAGTGTGACACACACTTGGCCTGGTGCTGCCACGGTCTGCACCCGATTTCTTATCCTCCAGATGTATAAGAGAATACTTCTGTCAGGTTGCGGCATGTTTATACATCACAGGAGGTGGAGGGGGTTGAGTGTGTGAAGGGGCCGCGAGGTCGTTCATCATTGACAGGAACTAAGAAGTGTATCACTCCTTACAAGTCTATACAGTGTTGGAATTTAAACCTCCTCCTCGGTCTACCGGGGGAGTCTCTATCTGCTGCTATCCAATACGACATCAGTAGGCAGATGAAAGCAGAGACGCACGCTCGCCTCACTGCTCCGGAAAGAATGAGCCTTGAGCGTGGCGCCGATTATCGGTTGGCTGTGTGGTGAGCGATATGGAAACGTAGGCAAGTCGCCATCAACTGTTGCTTATTAAGATGACAGACTTATCAGCGAAGGAAGTGATCACTTTTAGCACTTTGGCAAGATGACATGAATAATCTCATGTTTTAGAATACAGTATTTGTAGTTTGCAGCACAAGGACAAGCCTGTCGGTGCACTGGTCTGAGTTCTACTGCAAAATGTCTGCAGGTTGTTAACGGATATCTGTATTCATGTCAGTACTACAAACTCCTGCCTAAGAACTTGGAGATACAGGTGACAAACCCCGAATATTGGAAGGGTTTATGGGTTTATGGATGGAAAGGAAGGATGTCTGCACACCTGTTCTTATTTTATTTCCTCGTATTATTATTATATTCAGAGACTTGTTCTGCAGCTCTGCTCTTTATTCCATATTTATATTTTGCTGCTGTAACAAAACGGCACAAAATCTATCCATGCATGTTTCTGAGTCCACACAGGAAGTGAAGTTGAAGGGCAACGCTGTGCCTTTGAGCGCCATGTAAAAGAGGACTAGCTTCCTTTTTAATAGCAGTCTGGGGAAACACCAGCACCTGGACAGATGGCGAAAAGGGAAAAAAGGACAGAGAGAGAAGCAGCAGAAATGGAAAAAGCTGCGACTGATGAATATTAAAGGGCGAGTCTGCTGCGAATACCAATGTTATGTTTCTTTCTGCTGGATTTCCTAATCTTCCCCTTGTTTGCGTTTTCCTTCCCTTTCTTATTCTCTGCTTTCATATAATTATTAGCACAGCTACTTTATTTCTATGCTGTAATTGCAATTGTGTCTATTTACACTTAACAGCTACACATACTGATTATACAGATTATATATGATGATCAGAAAGAATAAAAAGGAATGGAACAGGGATGTTGAAAAGGAAAACAGAACTGAACTTTAACTGTTAATTCATATTGATATTTTGTGTTTTAGATTTTAGCGCCTTCAGACACAACGCAGCAAGAAATGTTTGAGGCTTTACACATGTGGGCTTAAACGATGCGTTTGACAAGTTGACACAGAATCACATCAAACTGTTCACTCGGCTTTTAACCAACAAGAAAGAGAGAGCACATCACCGCAGTGTCAGCGAACCTGCACCGGCTCACGGTGTCTTCTAGGATTGATTTTAAAGATGTTTTGGGGAAAAGCAGGGAAGTAGCATGCTTTGTCACACTTTGGGAACCGGCGTATTGCTGCAGGTTGTTACTTCCGGTGATAAGAAACTTCCCCGATGAGATCTGAAGCGCAGTCTGGGTGGATCGACGATCAAAGCTGCGACGAAGAGTCTCAGCTGTGACCGACTGCCTGACACAGTGCTCCACCTGTCCACTGCCTTCCTTTGCTAAATTGGTCCAAATTGTACTCTGAAGGGGACAAAGTCTTAAAAACAGGAAGAAAGAAATGTGGAAGCGGCAAAGAAGGAAGAAAAAGAGAGAGAGAGAAGGGGGGGGGGGGGGCTTACAAAACAGAGGTTTGTTGACAGAATCTTCAGCCACACAGTTATTAGCACAGAGGCCCCTCGCGGCAAAGTGTTTCTCCACAGGTCAAAAAGTCAAAATGGCGCAGGTCAAGGCACATCCCGAGACAGCAGGGGTCAAGACTTTCCAACAGAGGATGTGACCCAAGTCGGCTAAACGTAAACAATATTATAATGAGCCTTTTCCTTTTACCACCGTTCTCATGCATATTCATGACTCCAAGCAGGCTGATCCAGGCTGCTGAGGCAACTGTCAGGGATTGGTCATCGGATGAAGCTCGGCGCAGTGACCTGGCGTCTCCGCTTGCTGTCAGAGTCGGGCCCCTGTGCAGAATCTAAAGCTGTGCATTGAATCTCTACCTATAGCAGTGAACCACTGCAGAACAGGTGTGCCCACACACACACACACATTTCTCATTGCGTGGTGGGAAACAACCCTGTCAGCACTGCGGAGATTTATTAAGATAGATTTTCTCCTCAGTTGTGTTGGGATAAATTAGGCAAGCTACCAAACATTTTACCTTCCGAAACAGGAAGATTCCAAAGACACAAACGTCTCTGCTCTTCCAAACGCTCGGCGGTCAAAGCGAGGTCAGAGCTACGCCAACAGCTTGAGGCGACGGGAGGGACGAGCTGCAAGCGCAATACCTGCCGTGTCAAAGGTGAGACATCACAGCTGAGAGCTTTGTGCGGTAGATTTATCTACACTCGGGTCAAAAGGTCGGCTGCCTCCGATCCCACAGCTCCACGGCAGCTTGTGAAACTACTTTTCATGTCCGGCTGAGGTGGAAACGTGAACAGGTACAGTAGTAAATACCTGCATGAGATCTGACGTAAAGTCATTTCCAAGCACCATGCGACGTTTTGATTACAGGACAACTACCATGTGACTATATAATGAACTATGACAATGTACTGATCAGTGGATTTCACTGTAGGCCTGAATATCCGTTACTAATGGCTTTATTATATTCCACTCAACCATTTTGCATGTATATATTTTCAATGCTCATCTTTGGATGAGACATAAGGTCTCCAAAAAGGCTCAGAGTTATGGCTAGTGTTGGGTTTATTTATCTTATTTTGTCAAATTGCGGTTTAAATTAGTGAAGGCTTTTGCTTTGTGGCTTACCAGGAGAGTGCCACAGATGATTTAAAGAGAACACATTGTGAGACTCTTTGATGGCAAATCCGGGGCTCTCTGCTCTCCATGATGAGAAAGAGGGCAACCTGCACCTCAAGCTAATAACGGCGTCACCTAATTTCTCCCTGAAACATGAAAGAGGGGCAAGCTGGTTAGGATGCCGCTGCAGATTCCTCTGAGCCCCCCCGACGACATTTCTAATCTCGCGTGTCTCCTGTCATCTTGAAGCCCGAGTCAAACACCAGTGGCTAATTCTGCTGTTTAGAATATGGTCGCTCGGGTTCATCACCTTGACAATACAGGAAGTGTGACAGACCTGAGGCAACTCTGTTAAAAACAAAAGAATGGACGGGTATTACCAGCACATGCTCTCTCTTATTAGCCGTCGCTGGGGAGCCCTTGAGCAAGGCATTGAGCTCCAAATTGCATGAGAGAAGCTTCACAAGGACGGCGTGTTCTTGCACTGTTCCCAGGTGTGAGAATGTCTAACAATATAAATGTGAAGCAGGGTGGTGAAGGAAACAAGCGGACTCAGCAAAAGGAGCGTCCCCGGGACGATACGAGGTTACAGATAAATAGCAAATCCACTGTCACATGCAGAGTTTGCAGAATTAAAGCGTAAAATCTAAAATCTAGCCCAGTATCATGGTTTTCACATAAAAATCTTCATAGGATAAATATTACTCCTCTGTCGTTTGTTCTGCACTGCAACATGCTGAAACGATCTGGCTGGACGAGCCTCAGTTACAGCCGTTCAGTAGATTCATGCACCTCATCACTGTCAAAATAAATCTGAACAAAGACAGGAAGGCTTGTGAGTCACAGCTCATCTCGGCCTTGTCTTAAGAGTAAGAAACAAATGGCTCTGGAGCGCAGAAGAAGAAGTACGGCTGCTTCTCGAGTCGTCGTCAAAGATGACTGATGGTGCCTGTAAAGGACGGTGCCATATTCCTTTGAAATCTAATTATTGGTAAAGATTGGGGCTAAACTACTACTCGCAATTTGTCTTCATTAGGGCCATGAACATTTCTAAAATGTCTCCAAGGCATTCTGAAGGTTTCAACTGCTCCTGCTCTGCTACCATGGCATCTTTACTGCTCTCCCCATTTACTGATGCTATTACCAGTCTGGGGACTGTGCTTGAAAAGAGCGAGTCCAGGAGTCAAGAGTCCATTTTTCAGGGCAACGACACCATAATTTGATGTCACTTTGATCACAAGCCATTTTCACCAGACACATCTAACTGAGCATCAGGTAACTATTCAGCAAAAATGGTCTTGTGACTGTTAAAGGTTTTCCTGAAGGCGCCCTAATGACTGCTGGAGAGCACAGAGATGAGCAGCCCAGTTGGCCGGATCCTGTTTTAAAGGTGCGACAGCTTAGTGCGTCTCTGAACTCAAGATGCTTATTTGTAATCTTACCGTCTGTTGTTTCTGGGGAGCTTTTGCAGCTAAAGTGCAACATGTTTCCACTTCAGATGCTATCAAAATTAGAGATCTATACGTTACTAATTTTCCAACATACAGAGCACAGTTCTAAAACCATTATCAGCACATTTTGTCATGCAATATTAGTAACTTTGTGATACCATCTCCAGCCTCTAAACTGTATATCGCACACAGCTGGGCGGTCCAAGTGTAATCAGTGTGTATCAGGAATCAGACCGAGACATGCTGAAACCATGCACCTCACTGCTGTAATGAGACAATTATCCAGAGTATTTCTTTTAAACAGAAGAATGCTCCAAATTAATCCACAATGACACAGGAAGGGCTCGGCACGACATGCGATGCGATCTGATTGCTCCCACAAAGCATTGAGAATTGAGAACGGTGTCCGAGCAGCAGGGTTACCAGCAAGCAGATGAGCAGTGAGTTTGACACATGCAGAGATGGAAATTAGTTTTTTTCAGGTTTTTTTTGTCATTAAAGTAGCAGGCGATTACACACTACAGGTAGAAAACCCATGATGGGGGGGGGGTTGTTATGTGACACCTCATAAATGTAATAAAACCATAACCTACATTCAATAGGGTTGGTTTGACATCACATTGTAATTCCAGACTTCTTTACATTTAGATTTATTTTAAACACGTGAGAACATTGTGGAGTTGATGCATTTGTCCAAATTAGGACCAGACTTCCTGCCCCATCCCTTGATTGAGTGTGCAATGTTCCATCATCAATCATCCTCACTCAAACAAATCAGAAACTCTGGAAGCTTCAGGTACGACAGCGCCTTCTTTCCATTGTGTGCCATGAAGCATAACAACGGTTTATCACGTACTGATTTATGTAAAGAAGACAAGATGATCCAACATACATTATACTGTATGCAGGTCATGGGAGTCCCAACCACTTGATTTGCACTACAAACACCAGCTGCAAAGTACATTTTGCACTACCACCTACAGAAACTCAACGAGCATCCACAGAACAATAAAGACGTCACACTCCTGCCAACACAGATTGCTCGACAGTGTTGATTGATTGACGGGCGTGCAGTGCAGAAGCACCTCAGTGATGAGTGACGACAGCCAACCTAAATCTAATTATTTAGAGCAACGTAAGACTTGTTAGCATGTAAACATACAGTCTGGACGAATTCTGCTTTTAGATGTCTACCAAGGTGAGTGAGTCTTCAAACTCAAAACTGTTCAGAGGCGCACTGCTGGCTTCAGGGCTGAAATTCATCACTGTGACATAATAATGAGCGATTTAAAAAACCTTGCAATGTCAGCAGGCATGAAGACAAACTGTCGTCATCATCATCATCATAATAATAATAATACAGGCACTGGTGCATCATCTTAGGACCAGCAAACATTTGTTAACAGTACAGAAATACAGCATTATGTGCACTGTCCAAAAAAAACACATTACTGAGCCAGCTGCACCTCAGCTTTAAAATCTCCACCAGCCCAGTATTACGGGCTTAAGAAATGTCTCTGAATCACTACATGCACACTTTTAAAGACAAAATTACATTTACAAATTGTGTATCTTACTTGCCACCGTGGACTCCTTTAGACGGTGAGTCAGTCAAATCAATGCAAATCAATCCGAGACCCTCCAACTGATAACAAGCAACGATTGTGTCTATTAAAGCATCTTATTTGTACTTTCTGCAGAGGTGAAGAGTGAACTCTCTTTCAAATCTCACAGGCCAAACGGCCCACATTTCTGTTGCTATGCAGTCTGTATAACGAACTACCAAATTTTCTTAAATAAAAACCAGTACTCATCAAATGGAGGGAATTAGAAACAAAGGCCTGCCTCTAATACAAGCCTGCTTCAGATAAAGGCCTGGTACCTTCTGCAGCTCAGGAAAATAAAGGCCCCGGCTGCTATTTGAGGGAATACGGTAATTTTGAAATTTAATTACTATGACTACAAGATTTTTATGTCAACAACTATAAGATATAAGAATAATGACTAAATATTTACCTTGCTGGTTTTGTATCTGCTACTATAATAGCTAACACCGGTGCTCCTCCTACTACTACCACTGCTGCAAATAATGCTTTTTATTAAGTGATGTTAATAAAAAGATTTGAGTGAACTCAAATTCAACAAATAATAAATAACAGCTGTAAACAAAACACTTACATTAAGCTAAATAAAAAAACTGTTAAATTGTAAAAGTAAAACATTTGTATATTTAAATAATGCTGCCTTCATATTAAGTACTTGATTCTGCACGAGACATAACAAGGAAACAGAGTGCATCAATTATTCTGGATTTCTTTGCAGCGTTTTTGTTTCACTTTTAGAGCCACTCAGCTGAACCAGGCGAGCTCATGTGGGCCGCCGTCTGAAGATGAGGAACAGCAGTTTTAAAAATGGTGACAGTGATGTAACTTTCTCATAAGGCGACATTAACTCCACCCCACTGTGTTGTGCAGCACACCAGCGTGCTGCTGCTGGTTCCTGTCGACATTATTTTCACAGGTACGTCGTCACCTCTGGGGACCGAGTTCGCACAGAGCTGTGAAAAGGCGCTGTGTCTGTCTGTGTGTCTGTCTGTGTGTCTGTGTGTCTGTCTGTGTGTCTGTCTGTGTGTCTGTGTGTCTGTGTGTCTGTCTGTGTGTCTGTCTGTCTGTCTGTCTGTGTGTCTGTGTGTCTGTGTGTCTGTCTGTGTGTCTGTGTGTCTGTCTGTCTGTCTGTCTGTCTGTCTGTCTGTCTGTCTGTGTATGTGTGTGTGCGAGAAAGAGAGAGAGAGACAGAGACAGAGAGAAAAAGCCCTTGATGCTCTTTAATGAGAACTCTCACAAGGTTTGAGGAAAAAGGAAACTAAAACCACAGGAAGTCCACGGGTCTGCACACACATCAAGTATGTGCACACACACTCAGCAGCAACAGAAAGAACAAAACTGAAAAGTACAGTGAAACCTGCGTGTATGTGTGTTGGATCTATATATACACTGTGTGTGAGAGACAGACAGAGAGAGACAGAGAGAGAGACAGTGTGAGACAGAGTGTGAGACAGAGAGAGAGACAGACAGACAGACAGACAGACAGACAGACAAGACGTGTTCGGTCACTGCTCAGCTATTGTTCTCCTGCGTATTCGAAACAAGCCAGAAACTAATGAATTTGAGACTATATGCTTCCATCTACATACTTATATTTGTACGTTCTGGATTTCTACTAAAAAGAGGATAAAGGACGTATCACCAACACGTTTCTTTTATTCCAATTAGCATACGATGTGGAATAACAGGAACGGATGGCTGCTGTGACGATACAGATGTTCTGCAGCGACCTAGCGCTTAACCACCATGTACAGTGTTGTCCATTAATTTCTGAAACTGTGTGAGAGTCAAAAATACATTTGCTTTGGGGCAGAAAGACGTATTTCAGACCCCCCGATGCAGGCGCAGTGCGACTTCCTTACGACAGACAGGAAACAAGGTGACGTGTTGCAGGTTGTGATCATCTGTGCAGCAAGAGCTTGTTGAGATCACTGCGGTCGTTTGTCCTTTAACCAGCACTTTATTTAGATGAATACAAGCCGTCTGCTGGTCAAATGGGAGGGAAAGAGAAACTGAAAGAAGAAGAGAAACGTCTCGATAAGAAAATGACAAAGTGAAAGAATATAACAAACAAAATAGGGTAAAACATAATGAAGAGAGAGAGAAAAAAAAAGAACAGGAGACAAAAGTTATGCTGGTTTATCATAATGACAGATTACCGATATAGGGAAGGTAAAAAAGGGGGAAAGCAAAAGCAAGTGACAGTCTGAGATAAAAAAAAAAAGTGATAATGAGATAGATGACAATGAGGAGTAGAGAACCAGGAAGAGTGAGAGAGAACGAGTGTTGTCTCGTCTTTCCTGTGTTGAGGAGAACAAACCGACAGTTTCACTCTGAAACCAGCTATTTACAGCGCGGAGACAAAGACTGAGACAAAGACAAAAGGAGAAAATAATTAGCCATCGACAGATGCACACTGGATAGTTTTCTCATGACGGAGAAAGAAAAGGAGGGAAAACAAATTTAACGGCACGACGCGTGACACTTACAGGCCGCAAGGAACCACCGCGACAAAACAAAGACAATAATTACACATCACAAGGTGTTGAGCAGGATACTGTCAATGAGCGTTCCATCGAAACACGACTGGATTTCAGTCTCTCCGGTCACCATCTTCTAAGAAATTGTCTTGGACACCGACGTCCATGTTTGGGCCGGCAGCCCTTACGTGACATCGTCCAACCATCTAATGCACGAAAGCTGTCCTACCACAAAGGTTAAAAAGGGTACACGGACTTCACTTATACAGCACTTTTTCAACCTTAGCTGCTTCCTGACTTGTACAGATTGGTCTCAGTCACACAGCGACATGAAGGCGTTGGCCTGGAGCAACTCAGGGTTCGGCGTCTTGCCCAAGGACACTTGGACGTGTGGCCAGGAGGAGCCGGGATCGAACCGCCGATCCTGAGCTCGTTTCAGACCATCCCCGAATCCCACTTCATGGACAAGAACAGACGCAGCACCAGGCCTCGAGCGAAGTGGCGCGTCAGAGCAAAAGGCAAGTAGTCAACAGAAGCCATGCTATTCCACACACATCGTATTCCATAATCACACGGATGATCCATTTTGAGTCCCAAAACCTGGAAGTGAGTTAGCATGTTTGCACTTCCTGTCCCCTCGTCCCGAGGTCAGAGGGTCTCTTGAACGGGTTTTTGGATCGATTGCTTAAAAAGGGTCTGCGGTTAACACAAGCTTAAGAGATTTTCACATTTTGTTCTGCAACATAAAAATCGGTCAGTAAACACGCGATACGTTTACGTGTCTTAAAGAAGGCGGTTGAACTCAAACTTTCCCAAAGGCCTCTGTAGAAGAGGCGAGCGCGCAAAATCCAGTGACTAGCTGGAAGCTCAGCGGTGGCGACGCTGAAGTCATGCGACCATGATGTAGTTCGTTTACAACGTTAGCTTTTTACTTCTGGCAGTTGCATTTATGCTGAACAACATAGCCTTGCCCGCCTCGCTCTCTTTCTGATTTCACTAAAATAAAATTTTTTTCCCATCCCTGTCCTTCCCGGCGCTGATTAGTTATTGGTTCATCATCCTTCTTTGTTTCACATCCAGTTGCCGTTTGTAAATGCTGACGCGCCTCTCTTCTTCGTCTGTGGCCTGTTGAAGGCCAGTGTGAGTAAGTCGTCTTTTACTGCGTTTAATTGTGAGCCATATCAAAAGGCCGTCGTTCCCTTATAAAGCCTTATTTGAATCATTCCGGGGAAACGTTCAAGAAAAAAAACATCTTTATATTCCTCAAACAAGATTACAAATAACAAAAAAAATCTTCTGCATACAGCAACAGAGTTGTGAATCTTCATGCGGCAGAGATTCACAACAAACACATGTCCTCCCCTGTCTACACGTCCCATTTGGCCGAGTAAGCAATAAACCAAATAAATTCGACGCCCTCCCACCATGTGTTCGGCAGCATATTGTGTACAGAAGGAAAAAACTAAACATGAACGAAATCCGCACATGTCCCAAGTATTGACACATGCAGCAGTGCAGAACCACATCTCGACTGTCCTCATGCAGCTCCACGTTGCCACAGTTGACAGCGTTCATGCTGACGAGTTTACCCGAGCCCGACTTTCCTTCCACGCCAGCAGCCTCAGTGTAGAGACATCCTCGCTACAGAGTAATGAACTGTCCAAAAGAGGGAAGGAGAATCATCTGAAAACTTGCCACAACTTGGTATTTCGTCATTCGTTCGCCGTATATGACAGAAGAAATGTCCCAGCTGCTTCACTGTCGGTGCCCTACGCTGCACGGAAGCTATCCTGACATAAAGCGTGGACATTAAAACTAATTATAAAAGTTTCAGAAGGCGTTTTAAAGCTTAATATCATAACCATAACCACTCACATGCATTATTAATTTTAAGCACTTAAAGCATCCACGCAGTCCAATCAGGGCAATGCTAAAGTATTGAGGCATTTATTGATACTGAATAAGGTCCCTGATGAAAAAGCTTGCATCAATAATTTAATATTGCACTGGGTGTGTGGATTCTTTTCCTATTATCGCACTTTTATTATTGTGTTTTATCTCTGAATGTCCAGGCTAATTCAGATCAACCTCCAAAAAAACCACAGGAGAAGAGAAAACACCAGCTCCTAAATCAGGAAACGAGTAACCGAGTCACAAGTTTAGCAAACATGGTAGTAAAGTCTAAAATTCAGAGCTACAAAGAGGAGTTTTTATCTTGATAGATGTATTTTAAAAGAGCATAATTTTGCCGAACCACAGTCTGACTGGAACCTGGATTTTTATTTATTTTTTTCCCAAAACCTGCACCCAGATTTGGAAAAAAGCTTTCATATTTCCAGTTTCTTTTTTTGGGGGCAATTCAGACCACGCAGTCAGTGTGAAGGCGCCCTGATAATAAAGACAGGAAAGTAAAACAGAGTCATCATCAACAAAGAGGAGAAAACATTTGCTCAGCAAACTAACCTCTGATGCAGGTCAGTAAAGTACAACGTTCATTCTCCAAATACCTGTGAAACTGTGTCTCAGTTTTATGGGACATGTGCAGTATTTTGTCCTTTTTTCTCAAACACCCCCAGATGACTGGAACGCGAGGTCCAAGCTGTGATTTCATTATTCCTGCCGCTCATCTGCTGACACGGTCTAATTATCGTGGCCTGAGAAAATGGACCAGGATTTGGACCTCAATAAATGGGTCATGTCAGTCACACACGCACACACACACACACACACACACACACACACACACACACACACACACAGGTCTTGTGCTCAGACTGATGGCCTGTAATTCAAAGGTCACAAGACCAAACTCTGAAACAGAGACAGAGTATTTGACCAAGACCCTAATGTCTAGCTGAGAGGAAAATTGGGATTTTACAACTTGAACTTTCAAACTGCTTAAGGAGTCTTTCCTATGGGCAATGATGACATCTTACAGGTTCTGCAGGTTGTTTGTAGAGATATAAAACATGCAGCGATTCCAGCCAGTGCATGTTTTAAAGCTCAGTTCGTTACAGCAAGTATCATAAAAAGGCAGATTCTGTCTAAACCACCTGCTTAGATGGGAAATTCATATTAAATTGTAAATTGGCTGCATTGGTGTGCACACACACACACACACACACACACACACAACCCAATGGCCTAGCCATCAGGAGCATTGGGGGGTTCAATGTCTTAATGCTCAAAGACACTTTGGCTTGAGGAGCTGGGGACTGAACCAACAACCCTGCATTTAATGGAAGACCCGCTTCAACACCTGAAGCTAAACTTTCAGCTCAACATCCATCCCACAGCTTACAGTGCAATAGAGGGTGGATACCGACCCAAGTCCGATGGGACCAGGTTCGGCCCAAAGATTACAAATGATGTTCGGGTTTGAGTCAAGTTCAGCCATACTTGACACGATGCTTCCTGTTCAGTGCTGGGGTTCGATATTTACATGACACCACGTGAATGCAACACTCAGGCGGTAAATATTCACGCAGCCTGGCAAAGGATGGAGGATGTCATAAAGACCATAATGCCCGTCGGGTCCGGCTCGGGCTCGGTTGCTACTCACTGACTCTACAGTGCAACACACAATAACAGATTTCTGGGTGTGTAAACGTTCATATCCACGTCTAAACAAGTGATTTAACCGGAAATTAGTTTAAAACCTGCCCGTTTGATCTTTTGGGATTGCTAAGTCCAAAACGCATGAAAAGACGAGCCAGGTTCTTCGTTCGTGCGTTACTCATCAGGTCCGCTGAACGCTTGCACAGACAGGTTCATTAACACTGGAAAGGTACTTTTGAGCAGTGACTGTTTTGGAATGCACTTTTTGCTGGTGCGTGTGCCTGGAGCTTCTGTATTTTGTCAGAAAGTCAAACCCTGAAGATTAGTCAACACTGTACAGTCACACAACACAGTCTCCAATGGAAGGTTCTCACAAGCACTTAAACTTACCACTAAATCTCAGAAAGGTCCCAGCTCATAACTGCATTACCAAATGACAATTCCATAACTTTGAAGCGAGAAAAAACTAAGAGAAAGTGGCAAAATGTTCACTGTGATGGATTACCAAGCTGCAGAAAGTCTATGTAAGTTGATTCTCAAAGTGCAGTGAAATTAACTGAACTAATGGCTGCCTGCATGGGAGGAAGCCTCATCTAAAAAGCCATATTTTGCTTTTAAAAAAGGTGCTAAGCAGCGTTGTGAAATCTGAGTGTGTAAGATGAAAGTAAAAAAACATGCGTGACTTTCACCTGCAGCCAACTTAAATTTTCGATCCTTTTGAGGACATTTGCTCCACATACAGTGGGTTCAGGAATGTGACAACACACACACATACAGGTGACATGAAGAACATTGATGATCTGGTTACCACGGCGCCTGTCAGTGGGGGGATATATGAGGCAGCAAGTGAAAATTTTGTCTCCAAGTTGATGAGTTGAAGCAGGAAAAATGTGCAGCGGAAGGATGTGAGCGACTTTGACAAGGAACCAAACTGTGATGCTGGACGACTGGGTCAGAGCATCTCCAGCACTGCAGCTCTTGTGGGGTGTTCTGGTCTGCAGGGGGCAGCACCTACC